>JBBFKN010000011.1:6940682-7060882 GCA_039654755.1 Calcarius lapponicus | reverse complement strand
CAAATCCTGCACCTCCAAACGCTGCACCCCAAATCCTGCACCCCCAAACGCTGCACCCCCCAACCCCTCCCGGCTCCCCTCACTCACCTCCAGCGGGAGAGGGCGGGGGGCACCGGCGGGTACGGGGGGATGAAGGCTCCGGGGGACGGCGGCGGCAGCGGGGACGTACTGGGGACAGGGACACCGGGGGGGGGTCAGGGGGGCCGGGGAGGGGTCCCCGGGGGTTTGGGGAGGGGTCTCGGGGTGGGGGGAGGGGGGGGTCTTACCGTGCCAGCGCTGCCCAGAGAGAGGTGCCCGAGCTGCTGCGCCAGGGGGGCCACCACGGAGGGCTGGAGGGGGACGGCGTGGTCAACGGCGGGGGGCCAGCACCGCGCCCTGTGGGGACAGACAGACATGGGGACACCGGGACAGACATGGGGACACGGGGACAGACATGGGGACACAGCGGGGGCCAGCACCGCGCCCTGAGGGGACAGACAGACATGGGGACACGGGGACAGACATGGGGACAGACACGGGGATAGACATGGGCACACGGCGGGGGCCAGCACCGCGCCCTGTGGGGACAGACAGACATGGGGACACGGGGACAGACATGGGGACAGACACGGGGACAGACACGGGAACACGGGGACAGACATGGGGACACGGGGACAGACACGGGGACACGGCGGGGGCCAGCACCCCGCCCTGTGGGGACAGACAGACATGGGGACACGGGGACAGACATGGGGACACGGGGGACAGGACGTGGGGACAGACACGGGGACAGACATGGGAACACGGGGACAGACATGGGGACACGGGGACAGACACGAGGACAGACATAGGGACAGACATGGGGGACAGACATGGGGGACAGACACAGGGACACAGGGACAGACATGGGGACACGGGGACAGACATGGGGACAGACACGGGGACAGACATGGGGACAGACATGGGGACAGACATGGGGACACGGTGGGGGCCAGCACCACGCCCTGTGGGGACAGACAGACATGGGGACACCGGGACAGACATGGGAACACGGGGACAGACACGGGGACACGGCAGGGGCCAGCACCGTGCCCTGTGGGACACAGACAGACATGGGGACATTGGGGACATGGGGACACAGGGACAGACACGGGGACACACACGGGGGACACACACGGGGACATTGGGGACATGGGGACACGGGGACAGACATGGGGACAGACATGGGGGACAGACACGGGGACATGGCAGGGGCCAGCACCACATGGCACTGGGCATGGCACCAGGCGTGGCTCTGGGTGTGGCACTGGGCAGGGCAACGATCATTGAACTGGGTGTGGCAATGGGCGTGGCAATGGGCGTGGCACCGGGTGTGGCATGGGGCGTGGCACTGGGTGTGGCACTGGGCAGGGCACCAGTCATGGAACAGGGCAGGGGACCGTCATGACATCGGGCACAACACCGGGCGCGGCACGGGGCGTGGCATGGGGCGCAACATCGGGCGTGGCACGGGGCGTGGCACGGGGCGTGGCTCACCGTGGGCTGCACGAGGTAGGACTGGGTGCATCCAGGCGGGGCCGTGGACCTGTGGGGTGACAGCGGGGTGGGCAGCGGCGGCAGCGGGCGGGGGTGTCCCCGTTCCCAGGGGGGGACCCCCCTCTCCCGGCCCCGTACCTGGTAGGAGGAGACCGGCGAGGGCAGGTAGGGGGCCAGGGCGGCGGGGGGGCAGCATCCGGCCGGGGGGCCAGCCCGTAGGGCGCGGGGTAGAACCTGCGGGGCGGGGGGTCAGGGCTGGGGGGGGCCGCGGCCGGCAGCCCCCGCCCCGACGGGCACGGGGGGGGCCCGGGGGCACCCACCCGTTCTGCAGCGCCGTGGCGGGGTCGTAGGCCAAGGTCACGGTGCCCTGGGGGGGAAAAGGGTCAGAAATATCTATTAATTTACATATTTATTTATATTTACATGAATATATTCTATAAATTTAATTAATACTGTATTATTTTTTATAATAAATATGTTTACTTATGGTTATTCATAATTATATATTTCTATTTCTAAGACTATATTATTATATAATTCTAATTACTATTGTATTAATATTTATAATAAATATGTACTTACTAACACTTTTAAATAAATATGTTTATTTATATTTATATGAATATATTTTTCTATTTTAATATAATATATATAATATACATAGTACTACATACATATAATATAATATACATAGTACTACATATATATAATATAGATATAATATACATAGTACCACATATATATAATATAGATATACAAATATATATAAATAAGTATATGTTATATATATTTTTTATACATATATATATAACACATTACATATATATTATATATAGTGGCTTTGTCAGCTCTGTCAGCAATATATAAATTATAAAATACTTTTTAAAAAAAACATTCTAAACAGTTCATTTTTGAATAAAACTTAAAATAAATTATATTAAAAAACATTTTAAATCCCCACCCCCCCCCGTGCCCCCCTCACCGTGTCGCTGCCGTCCCGGGCCCAGGCTCTGCCGTTGGACACGAACTTGCCCTGGCTCTGCCTCTTCTTCTGCCCCCCATCAGCAAATTTACACAGGAGGGGGTCTGGGGGGGGCTGGGGGGGGGGGGGTGTGTCAGTGATGCCAGCCAGCCCCAGCACCCCAAAATCCCCTCCCTGACCCCCCAGCACCCCAAAATCCCTCCCTGACCCCCCTCAACACCCACAAAATCATCAAAATCCCTCCCTGACCACCCCAGCACCCCCCAAAATCCCCTCCCAGGTCCCCCAGCACCTCCAAAATCTCCAAATCCCTTCCCTGACCCCCTCCCCAGCACCCCCAAAAAATCCCCTCCTGGCCCACCTGGCACCCCCGGGGGGGTTTTGATGAATTTCCCGTTGAAGTGGGTGATGACGGCCTCGCACTTCTCCGTGGATTCCATCCTGGGGGGAGCGGGGCTGGGCCGGGGGGCCAGGGGGGGGACCCCCAGTTCTGTGTGCCCCCCCCCAATTCTGTGTGCCCCCCCCAATTCTGTGTGCCCCCCCCCCAGCTCTGTGTGCCCCCCCCTCCCCAGCTCTGTGTGCCCCCCCAGTTCTGTGTGCCCCCCCCCAATTCTGCGTGCCCCCCCCAGCTCTGTGTGCCCCCCTTCCCCAGCTCTGTGTGTCCTCCCCCAAACCTCTGGGCCCCCCCACTTCTCTGTGCCTCCCTCAGCCCCGTGCAGCCCCCCCCAGCTCTGTGTGCCCACCCCCAAATTAGTGTGGCCCCCCCAATCCCCTTCCCCATCGCTATGTGCCCCCCCCTCCAGCACTCCCCATCCTCCCAAGACCCCCCCCAAACCCGTGTAGCCCCCCCAATTTCTATGCCCCCTGCAGCACCCCTCAATTTCCAGTCCTCCCCCATCCTCCTGAGCCCCCATCCTCTGAAGCCCCCCCAGATCTGTGCAGCCCACCCCCCCCAAGTCCCTGCCCCCCCCAGCCCTCTCCATCGTTCTGAGCCCCCCCAGCCTTCCCCATCGTCCTCAGCCCCCCCCATCCCCTGCAGCCCCCCCAGCTCTGGCAGCCCCCCCCAAACCTGTGCAGCCCCCCCAAAATCCCTGTCCCCCCAGCCCCTTCCCATCCTCCTGACCCCCCCAGCCCCACACACCCCCCAACCCCCTGCAGCCCCCCAGATCTGTGCAGCCCCCCAAATCCCTGTCCCCCCAGCCCCATGGACCCTCCCGAGCCCCCCAGCCCCATCTACCCCCAAACCCCCTGCAGCCCCCCAGATCCATACAGCCCTCCCAAGTCCCTGTCCCCCCAGCCCCATGGACCCTCCCGAGCCCTCCACACCCCCCCAGCCCCCCCAGCAGCACCGACCCTCCCTCCCGGTGCCCCCCCCCCCCGTACCGTGCGAATCCCACGCCCCTGCTGGCGCCGTGGGGGTCGCGCAGGATGCGGGTGGAGACCACCTGCCCGAAGGGCTTCAGCAGCGCCTCCAGCTCCTGCTCGTCCACGCCCAGCGGCAGGTTCGAGATGTACAGGTTGGTGGGGTCCTGCTCCTGTTGCTGTGGGGAGGGGTCAGCCCAGGGGAGGGGGCTCCCGGGGGTCTCTGGGGGTCGCTGGGTGGGGGGACAGGGGGGGTTCAGTACCTTGGCCATCTGCGCCTGCACCCCGCTGGCCTTCAGCGCTGTCACGGCTTTCTGGGCGGCTGTGGGGCTGTCAAAGTCCACGAAACCGTAACCTGGGGAGGGGGGAGAGCTCAGAGAGACCCCCCAAAAAACAAAGCCCCCCCCCCCCCCCTCCCCGCTCTACACACACCCCCAACCCCCTACAGCCCCCCTCCAGCTGTGGAAGTCCCCCCAGATCTGCGCAGGCCCCCCCCAAATGCCTGTCCCCCCCAGCCCCAAATCCCAGTCCTCCCCCTGCACCCCATTATCTTACCCTGGACCCCATCATTTATTTCCCCCCGACCCAATTATCCCCCCCCCTGCACCCCAACATTTCCCCCCGACCCCATTATCCCCCCCCTGCACCCCATTATCCTCCCACTGGACCCCATAATTTCCCCCCAACCCCATTACCCCCCCCGGACTGCATAATTTCCTCCCAACCCCATTATCTCCCTCTGCACCCCATTATCTTACCCTGCACCCCAACATTTCCCCCCAACCCCATTACCCCCCCCCTGCACCCCCATTATCCTCCCCCTGGACCCCAACATCTGTGCAGCCCCCCCAAATCCCTGTCTCCCCCAGCCCTCCCCATCCTGCTGAGCCCCCCCAGCCCCATGTACCCCCACCCCTTGCAGCCCCCCCGGATCTGTGAAACCCCCCCCAGCCCCACGGAGCCCCTCCCATCGTCCCGCCCCCCCCTTGCAGCGGCGCTGCCCCCCCAACCTTTGCACTTGTTGGTTGTTTTATCCAGGATGGCTTTGGTGGAGACGATCTTCCCATAGCTGGGGAGGGGGGAAAAGGGGGTGTCAGGGCTCAGTGGGACCCCCAGCCCCCCCCCGAGGGGCTCTGGGGTGGGGGGGGGACACAGCCGAGGGGCTCTGGGGTGGGGGGGACACAGCGGGACCCCCGCCCCACTCACGGCTGGCAGAGCTTGACCAGGTTCCTGGTCGTGGGGTGCCGGGGTGCAGCCCCCGAATGTACAGGTTTGGTCTTGCTGAGCTGGTCCGGGGCCCCCCCGGCTGGGCTGGGGCTGGGGGGGCCCAGGGGCTGGGCCGGGGGCACATAGGGCTGCTGGGGGGGGGAGGGGGGGTTAACACCTTCCACAGCCCCCCCAAATCCTCCCCGCCCCAAGCAGGGACCGCCTGAGACACCCCAAGCGGGGTTCAGCCCATCCCGGGGGGCTCAGCCTGGACCTCATCATCTCCCCCCCCCGGAGAGAAGGACCCCCGGACCCCCATCATTTCCCCCCCGACCCTATTATCCCCCCCGCACCCCATTATCCTCGCCCTGGACCCCAACATTTCCCCCCGACCCCATTATCCCCCCCCTGGACCCCAACATTTCCCCCTGACCCCATTATCCCCCCCCCTGCACCCCCATAATTTCCTCCCAACCCCATTATCTTACCCTGGACCCCATTATCTTACCCTGGACCCCATCATTTCCCCCCCGACCACATTACCCCCCCCTGCACCCCATTATCCTCCCCCTGGACCCCATAATTTCCTCCCAACCCCATTATCTCACCCTGCACCCCATCATTTCCCCCATTATCTCCCCTCTTGAGAGAAGGACCCCTCGACCCCATAACTTTCCCTCAACCCATTATTCTCCCCCTGGACCCCATTATCTCCCCCCTGGACCCCCTATTTTCCCCCCAACCCCATCATTTCCCCCCAACCCCATTATCTCACCCTGGACCCCATAACTTCCCCCCGGCCCCATCATCTCCTCCGCTGGAAAGAAAGACCCCAGGACCCCATTATCTCCCCCAACCCCATTATCTCTCCCCTGTACCCCATTATCTCCCCAACCCCATTATCTTCCCCTGTAACCCCATTAACTACCCCCGACCCCATTATCTCACCCCTGCACCCCATTATCTCCCCCCTGGACCCCCTATTTTCCCCCCAACCCCATTATCTCCCCCCTGGACCCCCTATTTTCCCCCCAACCCCATTATCTCCCCGGACCCCACAATTTCCCCCCCCACCCCATCATTTCCCCCCGACCCCATTATCTCCCCCAGGACCCCCAAACCCTCCCTCCCCCATCCCCCCACTCAGGGGGTCCCCACCTTCCCCCCCCCCCCAGACCCCCTGTTCCGGTGTCCCCTCCCCCCCCCAAATGCCACCCCCGCCCCCCCCAAACCCCGCCCCGGTGTCCCCCGATGTGGGGGGGGGGGAGGCGACAATGGGTGGTGACCCCCCCCCCCCATTCCCATCTCGGGATGGGGAGGGAAAACTGAGGCACGCACCGGGGGTGGGGGGGGGGGATAACCGTGAGCACACGGGACCCCCCCGGGCAAACCGGAGCACACCGGGGGGGTGTCCCCGCTCCCCTCCCGGTGTTGGGGGGGGTCACTCGCTGGGGGGGGTCCCTCCCTTTCCCAGCACCCCCATTCCCCGCCCCCCCCCCCGGGCCTGTCCCGCCGGGACGGCCCCGGATCCGCCCCCACGGATCCCCCCCCCCTCCCGCACCGGACCGGAGCGGGCGGGCGCACCGGGCCCCGCCGCCCCGCCGGTACCTTCTTGCCGCCCTTGTTGTAGGCGAAGGCGGGGAGCCCCGAGCGCGGCGGCACCGAGAGCAGCATTTTCCCGAGCGCGAGGGGCCGGGACCGGGCGTGACGTCACACCGGGAGCCAGCCTGGAATCCGGGCGGGCCCCGCCGCGCCGGGTCCTAGCGCCGCTCCCCGCCCGGTGCTGCCCGGCCTCCTCCGGTGCTCCGCGGAACCCACCCGCGCTGCCCGTTCTCCCCCGGTGTCATCTCCGGTGCCGCCCCGTTCCCCTCCGGTGTCACCCACCGGAGCTTCCCGTCACCCCCCCGGTGTCACCCCCCGGTGTTCTCCGTTACACCCCGGTGTCACCCCCGGTGCCGCCCGTTACCCCCCGGTGTTCCCCGTTACCCCCGGTGTTCCCCGTCACCCCCCGGTGTTGCCCGTTACCCCCCCGGTACTGCCCCGTTCTCCTCCGGTGTCACCCACGGTGCCTCCCGTCACCTCCCGATGTCACCCCCCCGGTGCCGCCGTCACCCCTGGTCTTGCCCGTTGTACCCCGGTGTCACCCCCTGGTCCTGCCCGTGTTCCCCCGGTGTTCCCCGCCACCCCCCGGTGCTCCCCCTCGCCGCCCCCCGGTGGCACTCCCGGTACCGCCTGTCACCCCCCCAGTGACCTCCGCCAGCCCCACGACAGCCACGAACCCGCCGGGGGTCTCAACCCCCCGCCCCAGACCGCCCGGGACACCGGGGGAACACCGGGACCACACCGGGGGATACGGCGGCGGGGATCCCGCCCCCCTCCTCTCCCTCAACCGGGAAAGGGCGGGGTCCCTCTCACGAATCCCCGGGGGGGCTGCACCCCCCGACCCCCCCTCGGCACCGGGGGGACGTCATGGACCTCCCCACCCCGGTACCGAGCGGTCCCTTTAAGTTAAGCCCCGCCCACCGCCGCCATTACCCCCTTGGCCCCGCCTCCCCGCCTTCGCCGTGGGCGCGGCCATTTTGGAGGCGCTGATCACGTGGTCGGACACCACACCCGCCCGCCGCCATATTGGCGCCTTTCTTCCGTCACGTGACTGCGTCAGGCCACGCCTGTTTCTGAGGCGGAGATGGGGGCCGCCATCTTGGAGTTGGGAAAGGCGGAATTTGGGGGGGCACTCGAGGGGTCTGGGGGCACCTTAGGGGGCTGGGGGGGACCTGAGGGGTGTGGGGGGCCTCTTGAGGGTCTGTGGGGAGAGATTGGGGTTTCTGGCGGGCTCTGGGGGTCTGCAGGGCAGGACTGAGGGGTGCAGGGGGTTCTGTAGAGTAGAGGATTCTGGGGGCACCTGGGGGGGTCTCTGGGGCATCTGGGGGCACTTGAGTGTCTGTAGGGTATCGTGAGGAGGGGCCTTTGGGGCAGGTTGTGACATTTTGGGGTCTATAGGGTAGGATTGGGGGTGCTGGGGGCTCCTGAGGGGGTCTATGGACAGGACTGGGGGGGTCATAGGGCACCTGGGGGGGTCTCTGTGGGGCATCTTTGGGGCACCTTAGCTGTAGAACAGGCCTTGGGAGTACTGGGGGGGCTTGTGGGGCAGCTGGAGGCTCTGTAGGGCAGGACTGGGGGGGTCACAGGGCACCTGGGGGGGGTCTTGGGGGCACCTCTGGTGGTCCCCAGAGGGTCTGCGAGGTGACACAACACCAGGAGTACAATGGGGGTCCCAGCCCTGCTGTGCCCACCCTGGCACGAGCTCAGCCAGGGCGGGCAGCAACAGCAGAAGAGGGGCACAGGGTCCTGGGGACCCCCTCCATCCCCTTGTCCCAGTCAGTGTCCCCCCAGATGTCCCCTCTCTGTGTCCTCCCCATGACTGGCCACATGTGCCACCACAGTGTCCCCAAATTGTCCCCACACGGTGTTCCCCACACGTCCCCCAGTTGCTTCCCCCCCATCTCCCTTCCCCATTGTCCCTCCTCATATCCTCCTGTGTGTGCCCCCCATATTCCCCCCAAACCCCCCACCCAGGGCTACCCCCCCAGTGTAACCCCACATATTCCCCTCCTATAAACCCCCCCACATCCCCCAGGGCTGTCCCCCCCAGTGTCCCCCTGTGTCCCCTCCCTTAAACCCCCCCACCCCTCCAGGGCTGTCCCCCCGGTGTCCCCCACATATCCCCCCCCATATTCCCCCTAAACACCCCCGACACTGCCCCAGGGCTGTCCCCCCGGTGTCCCCCACATATCCCCCCCATGTTCCCCCTAAACACCCCCGACACTCCCCCAGGGCTGTCCCCCCGGTGTCCCCCCGCGTGTCCCGGCGCTGTCCCAGCCCTTCCCTTTGTGGCCGCGGATTGTTCTGGCTTTGCCGGGCTCAGCAGCGCCGGGGCCCCCCCCCCGTGCTGAGCCAGGGCTTCGCCCGCTGACTCACCCCACGTGCGGGGCCGCTGCTGAGCCGGCAGAGCCGCGGCCCCGGGGGGGGCACCGGGGCTGGGCCCCCCCTCCGGCCCCAGATCCCTCCCACGGTGGGGTCGGACCCGGCCCCGGGCTTGTCCCGGGTGTGGGACCCCCCCCCGGGATACCCCTGTCCCCAATGCTCATCCCAGGTGTGTCACCCTGTCCCCTGTGCCCCCCTCAGCCCCTCCCTGAGGGTCCCTGTGCTCATCCCAGGTGTCCAACCCCCCCAGGGACAGCCCTGTCCCCCATTCTCATCCCAGATGTGTGACCCCCCCCCCCCATCCCCCCCAGCCTTTCATCCCATGTCCTTTCATCTCTGGTCGTCCTGGCAACACCCCAAAGGGTCCCAGGGGTTGCCATGGCACCCAGGGATGCTCCGAGGACCCCCCCGTAGCCCCCTCCCAAAATCCTGCCGTACCCTCAGCGCCTCAGGGCTGCCCCGTGCCAAGGGGGTGACAGGGACAGTGACAGGGGTGGCAGTTCCAAGGGGCAGGAGGTGCCCCCGCCCCGGGTGTGCTCTGCACTCCCCTCTCCCACAGCTGCACCATGGCCATCGGGGAGGTAAGAGCCTGCGAGGGCCCCGACCCCACAGCCCCCTCCCCAAAACCACAGCCCCAGAGGCCCTCCCTGCCAGGGGGGGTGGGTGAGCAGCCCCCAACTCATGGGGACTCCCCAAACTTGTCACTTCAGTGCCCAGCTCTTAGCCCTGGCACAAGGGGGTCCCTCACAGTGACCCCTGGCCTTGTCGTGGCTGCTGTCCCCACCTTCATCCCTGTCACCCCATTGCCAGGACATCCTGTCACCACGGTGCCCAGGTGCTGAGGGGTCCCATCCCTGAGGTACCCCATCCCCGTGGGTACCCAAAAACTGGGGCATCCTGTTTCCATGGCACCCCTTTGCCCTGGTACCCCCCCACTGCAGTGCCCAGGTACCCCATCCCCAAGGTACCCCTTCCCCGTGGGTACCCAAAAACTGGGGCATCCTGTTACCATGGCACCCCTTTGCCCTGGTACCCCCCCACTGCAGTGCCCAGGTACCCCATCCCCAAAAACTGGGGCATCCTGTTGCCACGGCACCCCTTTGCCCTGGTACCCCCCACTGTGGCGCCCAGGTGCTGAGGGGCCCCATCCCCAAGGTATGCCATCCCAAAAACTGGGGCATTCCATCGCCAGGACACCCCATCACTGTGGCACCCAGGTGTTGGGGGGGGTCCCCTCACAAAACTCCCCCATCACCTTGGTACCCAACCACCAGGACAACCCTGTTGCCATGGCCCCCCACCCCTAAGACACCCAATCCTTGGGCACCCCATCCCCAAAACTCCCCCCGTGCCCATTCCACCCCCCCCTTTGTGCCACCCCCTCCTGGCGGTGCCCACGGGGTGACCCCCGGCCCCGCTGTCCCCCCAGGAGCTGCGCAGCGGCCGCTTGTGGCGGGGGGTGCTGGCCGAGCTGCTGGCCACCCTCATCTTCGTGGGGGTGCTCCTGGGGGCTTCAGCATCCCCGGCACCGCTGGCACCGGCCCTGGCAGGGGGTTTGGTGGCCGGGGGGCTCCTCTGCGCCCTCGGGGGGCCCCAGGCCAACCCTGCGCTGACGGTGGCCCTGCTGTGCACCCGCAAGCTGAGCGCCCTGCGCGGGGCCGCGGCGCTCCTGGCCCAGTGCGCGGGGGCCACGCTGGCCTCGGCTGCTGCCCGCGCAGCGCTGCACGATGACACCGGCCTCGTCACCAGGGTGAGCGTCCCCATTTCTGTCCCCATCCCTGTCCCCTGGCACCGGACAGGTTGGGCAGGTGTCCCCTCCCTCCTGCAGGTGAGCGCGGTGGGGACGGCGGGGACAGCGCTGGCCTGGGAGACCTTTGCCACCTTCCAGCTGGCACTGGCCGCCTTTGCCACCTCCGAGCACGCAGCCCCACAGGCTGGGCTGGCCCTGGGCAGCGCCGTGGCCGCCGGCGCCCTTGCTGCAGTGAGGACCCCCCACCCCGTGTCCCACCCGCCCAGGGGGTCCCCACCCCACCAGCCCCTCACCCCCCCCCGTCACCCACAGGGGCCGTTCTCGGGGGGCAGCATGAACCCCGCGCGCTCTCTGGGGCCAGCCATCGTCACCGGGGTCTGGGATGATCATTGGGTGAGTTGGGGGCACCCTGGGGCTCCCCCAGAGTCCCCAATTAAGGGGGGGGGGTCCCCAGCTGCAGTGTGTGACCGCTGTGGTCCCATCCCCACCTCAGGATGGCGGCTCCTTCCCTTCCCTTCCCTTCCCTTCCCTTCCCTTCCCTTCCCTTCCCTTCCCTTCCCTTCCCTTCCCTTCCCTTCCCTGGGTCCCCCTGGGACAGGTCAGCACCAGCAGTGTCCCCAGCTTGGGTCCTCACGGTGTCACCATCACAGGACCGCTGTGTCCCCCCTATTGCCATCCTTGGGACAAGCCCCATCCCCTCAGGATGGCCCCCTCCCCAATCCCCCTACCCCAAACAAGCGACACCCCCTCCCCTGGGGCAGATTCTTCTGCTCCGTCCCCATCCCTGGGGTGGGGTCCCCTGTCCCCCCATCCCTGGGATCCCCCCAGCTCTCTGTCCCCCTCCAGGTGTACTGGCTGGGGCCGGTGCTGGGCGCGGTGCTGGCCGGGCTCTCCTACGAGTTCATCCTGGCGCCGGGAGCGTCCCGGGAGAAGCTCAGCGCCTGCCTCGCCTGCCGGGACGTGGCTCTGGTGGAGACCCCCAGCCTGTCCCCCTCCTCGGTGGCCCGCGGCCCCCCAGCCCCCCCGGCCGAGCAGGGCACTGCCTGAGCCCCCCCGTTCCACCGCAGCCCCCCGATCCTCCACCCCCTGGCCCCGGATCCGTGGGGCACCCACAGGGTGGGCAGCTCCGTGCCCCCTCCCCTTTTATTCCCGTGGGTGGGGGGTGATTAAAGGTGCGTTGGGGTCGCAGGTGGGTGCGGAGCGATGCTGTGAGGGCACCGGGGAGGGGGTCTCCACCACGGCACCGCGATACCGGCGGCTGCGACACCGCGACACCGGGGGCTGCGGGCGGGTTCGCCCTCCCCGCATCCCCCCGGTGAGGGCGGGGGCCGGGACCCCCCGTCAGCCCCGTCCCGTGCCGGGGAGCTGAGCGCAGCAAAGCCCTTTGTGCGGCCTCTGCAGCCCCGGCAGATTCCGCCGGGCGCCAATGGCCGGGCCGCGCTTTAATCCCCCCGGCCGGGGACTCAGCGCCCGCTAAGCCGGGCTGAATAAACCCTCCCGCAGACAACAGCCCCGGGCCGGGGGGGGACACCCAGAGCCCGTTCTCCCCACCCCGCTGCCCCCACCCAGCGCCCCTCCCTCGGGGTGGGGGGCGGCTCCCAGCGGGGGTTGCCCCAAAGTGGCCCCAAAACATTTGGGGGGGGGGGGGTGGGAGGTGTGTCAGTGCTGGCCCCCATCAAGGGGGTCCCCTAAAACCCCACTGAGGGCATCAAGGGGTCACAGCCCCCCCCTCCCCAAAAAACCCCAGGGATGGATGGGGGTGGCGCAGCTCTGGGTGGGGGTCCCCACTATTGGGGGGGTGTGAGGATGCCCGGGGGGTTCCTCACCGCGTGTCACCTGTCCCGTGCCCCGGGCAGCGAATCGGTTAACGGGAGGGGGGGGGGGGGGGGTGGTGGTGGTGGGATCCCACCCCCGGGGCCGGCCCGGGGGGGCCTTATAAAGGTGGGAGCGGGCGGCCCCCGGGGAGGGGAGCGGGGCCGTGGAGGGCAGCAGCGGGGCCAGGCCATGCGGGAGCTGCGCTCGTCCGCCTTCTGGAGGGCCGTCCTGGCCGAGTTCCTGGGCAGCCTCCTCTATGCCCTGCTGGGGCTGGGGGCCTCCCTGCGCTGGGCCCCGGGCCCCCCCAGCGTCGTGGGGGCCGCCCTGGCCTTCGGGCTGGCCCAGACCACCCTGGTGCAGGCGTTGGGCAATGTCAGCGGGGGTCACGTCAACCCGGCCATCACGCTGGCCTTCCTGATGGCCTCGCAGCTCTCCCTGCCCCGTGCCCTGGCTTACCTGCTGGCCCAGGTGCTGGGAATGCTGGCCGGAGCCGGGGTGCTCTATGGGGTGACCCCCGGCCCCGTCCGTGGCACCCTCGGCCTCAGCGCGGTGAGCAGGGAGCGGATTTGGGGCTGGGGGTGTCTGCGGGGTTGGGGGCTGTAATGAGGGTTTGGGGGGTCCAGGAGGAGGTTTGGGGGAACTGGGGGCTCCAGGAGGTGTTTGGGGGTCTGAGGTACTGTGGGTTTGAATTGGGGATTTGTAAGGATGGGGGAGTCTGGGGGTTGTTTTGGATCTGGGGTACCATGGGGCTGTAAGGAGGGCATGAGGGGTTCAGAGAAGTTTGGGGGAATTGGGGGGGTCCAGGAGGTGGTTTGTGGGAACTGGGGAGGGGTCCAGGAGATGTTTTGGGGGGATCCAGGAGGTGTTTTGGGGTACCATGGGGCTGTAATGGGAGTTCTGGGGTGTGGAAGGTCTTTGAGGGCGGATTTGGGGGGTCCAGAAGATGTTTTGGAGTTTGGATTGATGCGGGACAGCAGTGGGGGCTGGGCATCCCGGAGCAGTTTGGGGATGAGGAGGTGTTTGTGGTACAGTGGGATTTTGGGGTGTGGAAGGATAACGAGGGAGGATTTGGGGTGCTGGGGGGGGAATGGGGGAGCAACTCTGCGGGGTGCTGAGCCCCTTCCCCACGCAGCTGCACCCCGGCGTGGGCCCGGGCCAGGGCACGGTGGTGGAGCTGCTCCTGACCGCCCAGTTCGTCCTCTGCGTCTTCGCCAGCTTCGACGACCGTCACGACGGGCGCCCGGCCATGGCTGCCGTGCCCGTCGGCTTCTCCCTCGCCCTCGGCCACCTCTTCGGGGTAAGGGCGGCCGCGGGGACCCCCGTGCTGGGAGCCCGGGGCTTGGGGGGCAGCAGTGCAGCCCCCCACTGCCCAATCCCCCCGCAGATCCACTACACGGGCGCCAGCATGAACCCCGCTCGCTCCTTCGCTCCCGCCGTCATCACCCGCAACTTCGCCAACCACTGGGTAAGTGGGGGGGCACGGGGACCCCCAAACCCGCCCCGGGCCCCCCCAGGCCCTCCCCGCTTGTCCTGCCCCAACCGCTGATGGCGGGCGGCTGCCGGTGTCACCACGGTGACAGCAGCACCCCAGGGTGCTGGGTACCCCCGCGACATCCCGGGGAGCGGGAGACGGGTCCTGCCCGCCGGGGACATCCCGGGGAGCGGGAGACGGGTCCTGCCCGCCGGGGACATCCCGGGGAGGGGGACACGCGGCCGTCCCCCGCTCACCGGGACACGGGTGGCTCCGAACGGGCCGGCGCCCGGGCATCAGCGGGGTGGGTGCTGTGTCCCCCCCGGCGGGCGGGGAGCCGGGGGTCCCCCGGTGCCGGTGCCCACGCCGCCCCCCCGCAGGTGTACTGGGCGGGCCCGCTGCTGGGCGCGGCGCTGGGCGCGGTGCTCTACGAGTTCGCGCTGTGCCCGCGGCCGCGCAGCCTGGCCGAGCGCCTGGCCGCCCTCAAGGGAGAGCCGCCCGCCCCCACCGCCGTCACCGCCGCCGCCGCCGCCACCGCCGAGCCGCCGCCCGAGCCGCCGGCAGAGCCGCTGGAGCTGAAGACGCAGGGGCTGTAACGGGGCCCGTCCCGGGGCGCGGCCCCGCGCCCGCCGCTGCTTTGCTGTGACGGGGCCGCCGCGGTGCGTGTGGTGCGTGTGTGTGCGGCGCGGCGCGGCGGGCGGGCGGCGGCGGGGCCCCCGCTGCTGCCGGGAACCGGCCAACCGGGCTGCCCGGGGCCGCCCGTACCGGGCCGGGGCCGCCCCGCCCCGCCGCGGCGGGACTTCTGTGTTCGGTGAATTAAACCTGCTCTTTTATTTTGGTAACCGCTCGCGGCCGTGCCCGGCACCGGGAACCGGGAGGGAACGAGGATGGGAGGGGGGACACCGGAGCCCGCCCGGCGGGTGGCGGGAGGGGCCGCCCGTTCCCGCGCCCCGGGCGGGCCCCGCCCAGCCAGCGCCGTTCTTAAAAGGGCAACGCCGCCTCAGTGTCCCTTCCCCGCAATGAGCCCCTCCCCTCCTCCACCCCTCAGCGCCGCGGGCCGGGGGGCGAGGGCAGGGGGACTGGGGGCTCCCCGAGGCACCGAGCCGCCGGTTTGTGCCCGTGGTGGGCGGCGGGGTGTCCGGACCGGGGGGCAGCAGAGGGGCCACAGGGCTGCTCAGGGGGTGTTGCCGCTTGAAGGGTGCGGGCGGGGCGGGGCCTCGGCCCGCGGGAACTGGGGCGGTTGTGTAACGCCGCCCCCGCGCCGGGACCGGGAGCGCGGCCGTGAGGGCGGCGGGGACGGGGCGGCGGTGAGCGGCACCGGGGGGAACCGGGATCGGGGGGTCCGGGTGCGGGGAATGTCCCGGGACGGCCCGGGAGCGGGGATTGGGGGTGATCCGCGGTCACCGAAACCGGGGGGGTGATCCGGGGTCACCGAAACCGGGGGGGGGTGTTTCGGGAACGGGGCGGGGGGGTTTGATACGGGATCGGGGGAACCTGGAGTTCCGGGTGCTCCGGGGGAAAATGGGGGGTGAGATCCGGGATACGGCGGGAGGAGTCAGGAGTGCTCCGGGACCGAGAAGGCGCCGGGACCGACTGACTGGGACCGGGGGTTTAGTCCGTGACTAGGGGGGAATCCAGACCGGGAGGGTGATACGGAATCGGAGGAACCGGGCTTGGGGTGCGCCGGTATTGGGATTGGACCGGGAGCGGGAGGTGCGCTGGGATCGAGGTGGTACCGGAGCCTGCGGGTTGCTGTGGGATCGGTGGGGTCCGGTACCGAGCAGAACCAGGTCTGGCAGGTTCATCGGTGTTGGGGAAACTGGGACCGGAGAGTGCCCCGGGACCTGCCTGTACCGGGGGAGCCCAGAACGGGTGGGAGAACCGGCGGTCCCCGGTGCTGACGGTGGCCCGCAGGTGACCCCCGGTGCCGGTGCCGTGCGCAGCCCCGCGCTGCATGGACTGGTACATGATGAACTGCGAGCTCCTGGCCACCTGCAGCGCCCTGGGCTACCTGGAGGGCGACGAGTACCACCGGGAGCCCGACTGCCTGGGTAGGTGGGCAGCGGGACGGGGCGGGGGGACACCGGGAACGGCGGGGATTGACGGTTCCATATCCCCAGAGAGCGTCAAGGACCTGATCCGGTACCTGCGCCACGAGGATGAGACCCGGGATGTGCGGCAGCAGCTGGGGGCGGCCCAAATCCTGCAGAACGATCTCCTGCCCATCCTGGTGCAGTACCCCCAGGAGAAGGTGCTCTTTGACGCTGTCATCAGGTACCGAGGGGCAGGGCTGGGGTCAGGGGTGGCTCTGTGGGGGCTCCTTGGTGGGCAGGGGTCTCTCACAGCCCTGCACTCCCTCCCAGGTTGATGGTGAACCTGACCCAGCCGGCCCTGCTGTGCTTTGGGAAGGTGCCAGCTGATGCCACCTCCCGCCACCACTTCCTCCAGGTGCTGTCCTACCTGCAGGCCTACAAGGAGGTGAGGTTGGCCCGGGGACACGCCGTGGGCAGGGGGCTTTGCCCACATTCCCTTGCTCACTTGGGGTCTCTGCAGGCTTTTGCCAATGAGAAGGTGTTTGTGGTGCTCAGTGAGAAGCTCTACAGCCTCCTGCAGCTGGTGAGTCTCCTGGCCTTGGGGGGCTGTCCCTTGTGGGGGTTTCCAAGGGGCTGCAGGGTCTCTCCTTGCTGGGGGTTCCTGTGGGGGATGCAGGGTCTTGGAATTACCAGGGGGCTCCAGGGTCTGTCCCTACTGGGGTCCCTCAGGGGCTGTGGGATCTGTCCCTATTGGGGGTCCTTCAGGATCTGCCCCTCTTGGGGTTCCTCGGGGGCTGTAGGGTCTGTCTCTCCTGGGGGTTCCTCAGGAGTTGTGGGGTCTGTCCCTGCTGGGATCCCTGGGGGCTGTGGGGTCTGTCCTGCAGGGCTGTGGGGTCTGTCCCTGCCAGGGACCCCCGGGGGGCTGTGGGGGTCCCTGATATCTGTGTCCCCCCAGGACTGGGAGCAGCGGCAGGAGGAGGACACGCTGCTGATCGAGAGGATCCTGCTGCTGGTGCGCAACGTGCTGCACGTGCCCCCCGACCCCGCAGAGGAACAGGTACCAGGACAGGGCCCTGCCCCGGCTCCCTGACAGCCTCAGTGGCTCCACGGGGACCCTGACACCTCTCGGAGTTCAGTTGTTAATTGCAGCCCCAAAAACGTGCAGGATGTCTCTGTTTCGGCCCATGCGTCCAAATAGCGAGTCAGAGCTCTTCAGTTTTCGGTCTTGAAGTTGTTTATTAATTCTTATCTATGAAATTTTCTTTCTGCCCAGCCGAGGTCAGCTCAGCAGGGCAGCCACAGGCACTCTGACCGCCCTCAGGGCAGTGTTGTCTTTTTATACTACGAACTACATATAAAATATTTACACTTAATTCCCAATACCTATCACCTATGTCAGACAGTGAGCTTCTACTCTAAACCAATCCCAAAGTGCCAACATCACAGCAGAAAATGGAGAACAAGAAGAAGAAGAAAGGCTGGACACGCCCAGATTCCTCCATCTTGTCCCCATAACCCCCATTCCAAAAATCCTAAAAAATCTACATTTTCACCCTGTGATAATTTGATTATTATACTATTTAAACTTCTGTGATTGTCAGGTCCTCATACAAAGCTGGTAACTTGCTCCAGGGGTCATAATCAAACCCACAGGTGCTCTGGGCTGTGTGCCAGGGTCTCTCAGCCCCCCAGCAGCACCTGTAGGGATGCCCTGAGTTCTGACAGACACCTCTGCACCATCCCCAGCAGGGCGTGGACGGTGATGCCAGCGTGCACGACCGGGTGCTGTGGGCGCTGCACATCAGCGGCATGGACGACCTGCTGAAGTTCCTGGCCAGCGCCCAGGTGGAGCAGCAGTGGGCTCTGCACGTCCTGGAGATCATCTCCCTGATGTTCCGTGACCAGGTGAGCTGGGCCAGGGGCGGCAGGGCAGGGTGGCAGAGCCCCCACGGTGCTGACAGAGCTGCTGGCAGAGCCCCGAGGAGCTGGCGGCGCTGGGGCAGGGGACGGCAGGGGCCGAGCACGGCGAGGACACGCGGGAGCTGGAGAGCTTGAGGCAGAGGGAGCTGGCAGAGAGGAGAAGCCGGGCACTGCAGCGCACGTCCAGGTGAGGAGGGGGCACCCCTGTGGCAGGGATGGGACCCCCAAAGTGGGGACAGCATCGCTCAGCTGCTGTCACCTGTCCCCTGCCCAGGCATTCTCGCTTTGGTGGCTCCTACGTCCTGCAGGGCATCAAGTCCATCGGGGACAGGGATGTGGTGTTCCACAAGGGGCTGCACAATGTGAGTGTGGGGCAAGGGGACAGGGCTGGGGTCGGGGGGACAGGGATGGGTGTGGAATGTGGCACAGGGTGCAGGAATGTGGTGAGGGGCACAGGGCAGGGGGCAAGGGAGCAGGGATGTGTGTGGAATGTGGCACTGGGGATGTGGCACAGGGTGCAGGAGTGTGGTGAGGGGCACAGGGATGTGGCAGAGGTCATTGAGCAGGGAATGTGGGTGGGGGGCACAGGGACAGGAACACAGGAGGGACACAGGATTGGAAGATGAGATGTGCAGCACAGAACCAGGGATGCAGTGTGGGGCTCCAGGACAGGGACAGTGTGAGTGCCACAGGGACAGGAACGTGGCAGAGGTCATTGAGAAGGGAATGTGGGTGGGGGGCAGAGGGACAGGGGTGCAGAGGGGGCTATTGGGACAGGGACACAGTGTGGGACATGGGGCCCGGTACATGGTGGGTGGCACTGGGATGGGGATGTGGCAGAGGTCATTGAGATGGGAATGTGGGTGGGGGGCACAGAGACAAGAACACAGGTGGGACACAGCATTGGAAAATGGGATGTGGAGCACAGAACCCGGGATGTGGTGGAGGGTTGCAGGAACAGGAATGTGATGTCGTGAGGCTCCAGGACAGTGACACAGTGGGTGCCACAGGGGTAAATCCGGCCACTCCATCCCCTGTGCAGCTGAAGAGCTACAGCCACGACCTGGGCAAGGAGCCGCGGCGGCTGCCCCGGCGCCGGCAGCCCGCCCCCGAGGCCGAGCCCTGCCGCCGCTCCGCCCGCAACGTGCGGCTCTTCCTGCGCCGCTTCTGCCAGGACTTCCTGCAGGACTGCTACAACCGCCTGATGCTGCTGGTCAAGGTGAGGCTTTGGAGGGTCAGAATCCCCTCTCCAGCCTGTAGGACCCCAGTTGAGACCCCCTTGGTCACCCCCAGGACCAGCTGGGGCAAGGGGGAGGCTCAGCAGCATGGTGAGACCTGTTTACCTGCGAGCCACCGCCTTCTTCATGGCTGGGAGGGCTGGGATCCCCTCTCCAGGCTGTGGGACCCCGGTTGAGACCCCCCTTGGTTGCCCCCAGGACCAGCTGGTGCGGGAGAAGGCTCAGCAGCACGATGAGACCTATTACCTGTGGGCCACTGCCTTCTTCATGGCCTTCAACCGGCTGCACGGCTTCCGGCCCGAGCTGGTGTCCGAGACCGTGGGGGTCCGAGCCTTCCACTTCATCGAGCAGAACCTCACCACCTACTATGAGATGGCACTGATGGACAAGAAGGAGGCAACAACCTGGGCCCGTAGGTGAGAACCTGGGACTCCCCAGGGGCACCTGGGACACCTTTGGTGGTGAATTCCAGTACCTGGGGTTCTTCTTGAGACTCCCCATGGTGTCTGGGACCTTCTGGGCACCTGGGATACCCCCAGTGCCTGGGACCCCTTGGGCACCTGGGACACCCCTTGGTGGTGAATTCCAGTACCTGGGGTTCTTCTTGAGACTCCTCATGATGTCTAGGACCTTCTGGGCACCTGGGACCCCCACAGTACCTGGGATACCCTCAGTGCCTGGGACCCCTTATACACCTCTGACTCCCCAGGGGCACCTGGGACACCTTTGGTGGTGGATCCCAGTACCTGGGGTTCTCCTTGAGCACCTGAGACTCCCCATGGTGTCTGGGACCTTCTGGGCACCTGGGAGCTCTTGGACACCTGGGAGACCTCAGGGCATCCGGGACACCCCTTGGTGTCTGGGACCCTCAACTTTTTGGGATCCCCTGCTGCTTGGGACCCCCCCAACTACCTGGGAACCCCCCATGGCACCTGTGACCCCCCCTCCCTGCCATGCCCAGGATGCACCTGGCGCTGAAGGCGTACCAGGAGCTGCTGCGGACGCTGCAGGAGATGGATCGCTGCCCGGAGCAGGCGGTGCGGGACAGCAGCCAGGTCATCAAGAGTGAGTCCTGCTGTCCTTCTGTCCGTCCCTGGGGCAACAGTCCCCCTCTCTCAGGCTCTGCAGAATCCCAGCTGCCAGCGGAGGCGCGGGGTGGAACAAAAGGGCACAGCACGGACCTGGGGTGACATTAAGTTATTTTATTTGATGTTAAACTCCCCGAGTCCGGGGTTCCAGGCCTCAAACTGGGGGCAAACAGCAGTTTATAAACAGGGGCAGGTCTCAAAGAGGATAAAATGTTCAGCTACTCAGGAGAACTGGGGGTGGAGCACAAGGTGAGGAAAACTGGTTGGGACAGGAGGGGTTAGCAGCTGGTTGTGAGGGGTAGGGGGTTTGAAACTTGGCAGGGGAGTAGGTAAGCAACAAACAGATAAACTTACACCTTGGCTCAATTAAATAACAAAGGCAGGTCTGTGTCACTCTAAAAACGGGGAGAAAAAACCCAAAAGGACTACCAAACCACAAATCAAACAATAAAAACCACACTACAACACCTGGCGTGTCCCTGACCCACCTTTTCCCACTGCCACCTTCCTCCTCAGGCAACATCTTCTACCTGATGGAATACCGGGAGCTCTTCCTCACGCTCTTCCGCAAGTTCGACGAGACCAAGCAGCCTCGGAGCTTCCTGAGGGACCTGGTGGAGACAGCTCACCTGTTCCTGCGCATGCTGGAGCGCTTCTGCCGCGGCCGGGCCAACCTCGTGGTGCAGGTGGGGTGGGATGCGGTGCTTGACGCCAGCCCGAGCTGAGTTTTAATTGGTTAGACTGAAGTGTGTGGAATTTTGCAGGCAGCCCCGATGGGGGAAGAGACGAGAATCTTGACTCCGTGTTTCAGAAAGGCTGATTTGTTATTTTATTATCTATATATATTCTATTATATTAAATATATATGATAAAAACATATAATATGTATTATAATAAATATATATATAATATATATTATATTAAAACTATACTAAAAGAATAGAAGAGATGAGAATCTTGACTCCGTGTTTCAGAAAGGCTGATTTATTATTTTATTACAGATATATTATATATTTATATTTATATATATTTATTTATATTTGTGAAGATTTCAGGAATAGTTCCTACAAGTATCTTATTCATGAATAGGCTGGGCATATAAACATTAAGGGAGAGAGTGCACTGTAAAATGAATATGGCTTTAAAAATTATTTTAAAAGCAACAAATAGATTTCATAGGTTCAGTAAAGGAAATGCATTGTAGGAGCAGCACAGAGAGACAGAGACATGGCTGCCCTGCCTTGAGGGTCCCTGGGGGTCGGGCAGCCCCTCCTGACCCCATCCTTGCCCCCCCAGAGCAAACGGGTGAGGAGGAAGAAGAAGAAGAAGCCTCATGTGCCAGCAGCCCCTGCCCCGCCCAGCGCCGCGGAGCTGGAGCAGCTCTGGGAAGGATTGGCCCCGCAGGTCCAGGCCTGCCTGCAGGTACCAGGGAAGGGTTCAGTCCCACGGGGAGTTCTGGGGGTGCTGGTGGGGCACAGCATAACCCTGTCCTGCCCCAGGGCTGTTGTCATTATGTTGCGGGAGTCTTCTATTGCCATTATATTGCCAGGGTTCCATGTTGCTAGAGTTTCGTACTTCCTTGATGTTTCTTGTAGGCAGCTCCTCTAGGCACTGACTCTTCCTTGTTCCATTTGTTATACAAATGTTCAAACAGCATACTCTATTTCAAAATGTTTCAAATGTTAGTTCAGTTTTACAGCATTTCTCAGTTTACAAAGTACTTATCTTCAAAATTTGTTATACTCATATTTAACAAACACTAATAGCTGCAACTGATACATTTAACACTCTTCTTATTGGCTACAGCTGCAGCCTGTTAACATCAGGCCCAATCTGTAGTAACTGGCTCAGCTGCAACTCTTTGGGGGATAAGATTACTTTTTATCCTTCCTTTATTTACCTGTATTCTATTCCGCCACGCAGGGCGAGGTGCCCCTCCCCGAGGACGTGGTGCCCTTCGATGCCACCTCGGAGACGCCGGTGGAGGAGCAGCGGGCGGAGGCTCTGCTGCGGATCCAGGAGAGCCTGAGGGATTCCCGCGTGCCCCGGGCCCTGCAGCTGCTGCGCTCGGCCAGGTGAGGGAGAGGAGGAATTTTCCAGGGTAGAGAGCAGGTCAACCTGCTGACCTAAGAATTCAGCCTGACCTAAGAATTCTTTCTGATAAAGAAGAGCTAGCAGCAGATGTCACGGAAAATTAGTGAAAATGATTATGTATGAACCTATTGTGAAATTGTATGCCTATGTATTTGACAAGGAGATAAAAAAGGACCTGAAGTCCCCAGAAGCACACATGTAATTTTAAAAGAACAATTCCCACATGCATCCGACGCTGTTATAAACATACCGGCTTTACAACTTCCACAAAAGTTGTGGGGTTTTGTTTGATTGCACAAAACACAGGTACCAGCACCGTGGTGCCCATCTTGTGCCCGGGGCGTGGGGACACAGTGCCAACCTGTCCTTGCTGTCCCCAGGGAGGTCTGGCCTGAAGGGGATGTGTTTGGATCCGCGGATGTGGGGCCGTCGGAGGAGACCCGGCTGCTGCAGGAGATCCTCGTCGCTCCCCTGCCCAGTGAGTCCCTCTCGGGAGGTTTGTAGTTTATTGCAGCCCTGAGATATGTGAAAAGTCTCTGTTTATTGTATCTTATCTATAAAAATTTTTCTCCTGCCCTGCTGAGGTCCGTCCAGCAGGACAATTCCAGGCACACTGCCTGCCCTCTGATGGTGTTCACAGGGGTCTTAGGATGAGGGAAGAGACGAGGATCTGACTCCATGTTTCAGAAAGCTTGATTTATTATTTTATATTACATTAAAACTGTACTAAAAGAATAGAAGAAAGGTTTCATCAGAAGGCTGGCTACGAATAGAATAAGAAAGAATGATAACAAAGGTTTGTGGCTCGGGCTCTCTGTCCGAGCCAGCTGGGCTGTGATTGGCCATTAATTAGAAACAACCACATGAGACCAATCACAGATCCACCTGTTGCATTCTACAGCAGCAGATAATCAATGTTTACATTTTGTGCCTGAGGCCTCACGGCTTCTCAGGAGGAAAAATCCTAAGGAAAGTATTTCTCATAAAAGTTGTCTGCGACACATCCCACCACAGGGCACACACCCGCCGAGCCCGAGGAGCCGGAGGAGGAAGAAGAAGAGGAGGACGAGGAAGAGGAGGAGCAAACCATGCAGGTGTCAGAGAAGGAATTCAACTTCCTCGACTACCTGAAGCGGTGAGAGTTGATGCTGGCAAGGGGGGCTATTTACAGACACAAATGGGACAGGGCTGCTGCTGAAAGCGCCTCGAGCTGTTTTATTTTTCAGCATCAGTCTCATTACAATGGGAAGATGCCAGCAGCTCACAATCCAGGCAGCAGGCCAAAAAACTTAATGTTACAACTCACTTTATGAGCTTATTGACCAATCACACAAAGCAAAAGCACATTGACAGCAGTTCTATCCAATCACCATAAGCACACGTACCTTTGGTTAAAACAATGCTTGCTTATTTCCAATACAATACCTGCTTGTGAGCCTTAAAACACAATGCACAGAGCTCCATTATTAAACTTCAACCTTCCTAATGTCTTGCTAGATAAACTTTCTGCAGCTTAGAGAGCTATTCAGACAAGTGTTAATACACAGGCCATTGCTCTATTTGCTTTTGCTTTTTCTACAGTTTAAATAATTTTAAATTATTATTATATTTAATTATATATTATTATTATTATTATTATATTATATTTAATTATTTTAATAATTTCTGCTGACCTCTCTCATGGCTGCTGCTTTAGCTCTGCTCACAGTTCTGTATCCGAGGCCTGCCCTTTGCAGCTTTCCCCAAAACCCTCTGATTTTCCCTCTAACTTTGTGGATTCCCACAAGAACGGTTTGGGGAGGGCTGTGGGCTCGTGCCGCAGGGCAGCCCCACTGACACGGCTTGGGCAGGTTTGCCTGTGCCCCCGTGGTGCGGGCGCTGGTGCTGCTGCTGCGGGGCTACGCCAGGAACAGCGCCCGCACCAACCACTGCGCCGCGCGGCTGCTGCACCGCCTGGCCCGCGACCTGCGCATGGAGCCCCTGCTCTTCCAGCTCTCGCTCTTCGCCCTCTTCCACCGCCTGCTCAGCGACCCCGCGGCTGCTGCGCACCAGGTCAGACAGGGCCCTGAGCCCCCCGCCCGGGAGGGGTCTGTCCGTGCAGCCCCCAGCCCAAGAGGGGTCTGTCCCTGCAGCCCCCAGCCCTGCTCTGTCCCTGCAGCCCCCAGCCCAAGAGGGGTCTGTCCCTGCAGCCCCCAGCCCAAGAGGGGTCTGTCCCTGCAGCCCCCAGCCCAAGAGGGGTCTGTCCCTGCAGCCCCCAGCCCAAGAGGGGTCTGTCCCCGCAGCCCCCAGCCCAAGAGGGGTCTGTCCCTCCAGCCCCCCGCCCGGGAGGGGTTTGTCCCTGCAGCCCCCAGCCCCAGTCAACCCCAGAATCTCCCAGTCCTTGCTCTGTCCCTGCAGCCCCCAGCCCTGCTCTGTCCCCAGAATCTCCCAATCTTTGCTCTGTCCCTGCCCCACTCAGTCCCCAGAATCTCCCAGCCCTTTTTTCTGTCCCTGCAGCCCCCAGCCCCACTCAATCCCCGAATCTCCCAACCCCACTCAGTCCCTGCAGCCCCCAGCCCCACTCAGTCCCCAAAATCTCCCAATCCTTCCTCTGTCCCTGCAGCCCCCAGCCCTTCTCTGTCCCTGCAGCCCCCAGCCCCACTCAGTCCCCAGAATCTCCCAGTCCTTGCTCTGTCCCCACAGCCCCCAGCCCCTCTCTCCATCCCTGGAGTTCCCCAGCCCTGCTCTGTATTCCAAATTTCCCTCGGCCCCACTCTCTGTCCCCAGTGTCCCTCAGCCCCTCTCTCCCTCCTGCTGTCCCCAGGAGCTGGTGACCTTGGCCAAGTTCATTCTGGGCAAGTTCTTTGCGCTGGCGGCCACCAACAAAAAAGCCTTTGTGGAGCTGCTCTTCTGGAAGAGCCCTGCCATCGTCTGTGAGATGACCCAGGGCTACAGCTCCCTGCAGGAGGGACAGGGGTGAGTGGGGCAGGGAGGCTGTGACGGTGCTCACAGGGGTTCCTGGGTGAGGGAAGAGACGAGAAGCTGACTCCATGTTTCAGAAGGCTTGATTTATTATTTTATGATATATATTACATGAAAACCATACTAAATAGAAGGAAAGGTTCTCATCAGAAGGCTAGCTAAGAATAGGAGCAGAAAGAATGATAACAAAGGTTTGTGGCTTGGGCTCTGTGTCCAAGCCAGCTGGGCTGTGATTGACCATTAATTACAAACAACCACATGAGACTGATCACAGATGCACCTGTTGCATTCCACAGCAGCAGATAACCATTGGTTACATTTTGTTCTTGGAGCCTCTCAGCTTCTCAAGAAGAAAAAACCCTAAGAAAGGATTTTCATGAAAAGATGTCTGCAACATCCTCCCTTCCCTTCTCCCCCTCCCCAGGACCACCCGGAGCCGGGTGCCCCCCTGGACCCCGCAGGAGGAGCAGGAGCTGCGGGAGCTGTACTGGAAGTACAAGGAGGTGGAAGGTACTGGGGGTCTCTGGGCTCTCACAGGGACCCCTGAGGGGGTGCCAGGGGCTCTGTCCCTGCATTTGTGCTGTCCCACAGGTGGGGACATCATCGCTGCCATCCTGGCCCATCTCCCCGTGCCCGGGCGGACGCGCAGGCAGGTGGTGAAGCAGCTGGTGAGGATGGGGCTGGCCAGCAGTGCCAAGGACTTCCCGCGGGAGAGGTGGGTCAGGGAGCCCCGGGGACAGGGCAGGGACCCCCGAGGACAGGGCAGGGACCCAGAGCTGTTTCCCACCCCCCAGGAAAGGCACCTCCATCGTGCTGTGGACACAGGAGCAGGAGGAGGAGCTGACGCGGCTCTTCGAGGAGTTCCAGGGCTCGGATGGTGAGCTGGACACGGCGGGGAAGACCCCAGAAAATCCCCCTGTGGCCTCCCCAGCCTGACTGTGCTCCCCACAGACGTCCTGGGGAACATCATGAAGCACCTGACGGCGCGGCGCTCGCGGGCTCGGGTGGTGGAGAAGCTGCTGGGGCTGGGGCTGGTGGCTGAACGCAAGGAGCTCTACAAGAAACGCAGGAGGAAGAGCCAAGGCCACGGCCCTGGGCAGGTATGGGGGGCTGGAGGGTGCTGGGCTGTGCCCTGGGGGTGCTGTCCCACCCTGGGGACGCCCAAATGTGACCTGTCCCCATCCTGGGGCACCCAAATGTGACCTGTTCCCATCCTGGGGTCACCCAAACACTGCCTGTCCCCATCCTGGGGGCTGGAGGGTGCTGGGTTGTGCCCTGGGGGTGCTGTCCCACCCTGGGGACGCCCAAATGTGACTTGTCCCCACCCTGGGGGCACCCAAACATGGCCTGTCCCCATCCTGGGGGCTGGAGGGTGCTGGGCCCTGCCCTGGGGGTGCTGTCCCCATTCTGGGGGTACCCAAATGTGACCTGTCCCCATCCTGGGGGCACCCAAACACTGCTGGCTCCCACAGGCTGCCCCAGGTGCCCCGGCCATGCCAGCCCAAGACAGTTCAGGAGAGGATGAGGACAGCGAGGAGGAGGAAGAGGAGGATGAGGATGATGAAGGCCTCGCGAAGGAGCACTGGGTGCCCGAGGAAGGGGCTGGGCAGGACCTGGCGCAGCACCTGCATAGGGAAGGTGGGTGAGGGGCTGCAGACCCCCCAGCTGGGCTTGGCCGAGGGGGAGGATCCTGTGGGATCCTGTGGGATCCTTTGTCACCTCCTGCTGTCCCCAGGGCTGGCCGGGCCCCTGCGGTGGCTGCAGAACTGCCTGCGGAGGGCGGCGGGGGACCGTGAGGAGGACGGTGAGCGGGGCAGGGGTCGGCTGGGCTGGGGGGTTGTGGGGTCGGGGTCCCCCTGATGGTGCCCCTGGTCCAGGTGTGTCCCACCCGGTGCCGCTGGTGCCGCTGACGGAGGAGAACGAGGATGCCATGGAGGATCGGCGCTTCCGGAACCTTCTGCGGCAGCTGGGGCTGCGGCCCCCCGCCAGCGAGCAGGTGAGGTCCCTGTCCCCACCCTTGTCCCCATCCCCTTGTCCCCATCCCTGTGTCCATCCCCATCCTCATCCCCTTGTCCCCAGCACATCCCTGTGGAACTTTGCAGGCAGCCCCAACAAGGGAAGAGACAAGAATCTTGACTCCGTGTTTCAGAAAGGCTGATTCATTATTTTCTGATATATATTATATTAAAAGAAAAAATACATTAAAATTATACTGAAAGAATATAAGAAAATATTTCATCAAAAGGCTAGCAAGGAATAGAAAGGATAAATAATAATAAAATTATTATTATTATTAAAATAATAAATAATAATAAAATAGAAAGGATAAAATAATAAAATCTTGTGACTCTCAGAGTCCAAGACAGCTGGACTGTGACTGGCCATTAATTAAAAACAACCACGAGACCAATCACAGATCCACCTGTTGCATTCCACAGCAGCAGATAATTATTTACATTTTCTTTCTCAGCTTCTCAGGAGAAAAATCCTGGCAAAGGGATTTTTCATTAACTATCACGGCTCCACAGCCCTCAGTGTCCCCCCTCTCCTGCAGGAATCCTTCTGGCGCATCCCGGCCGCCCTCACCCCGCAGCAGCTCCGGCGTGCGGCCGCCTCCATCGCCCCCTGTGACCCCTCAGGGTCCCCCCAGGACCCTCCAGAGCCCCCCAGGTGCCCCCAGGATGGGGCTGCAGGTGAGGGGCGGGGCTGGGGGCGTGGGACCCCCAGGTTTTGGGCTGGCATTGAGCCCCTCTCTTTGCGCCCCTCTGCAGAGCCGCTGCCGCCAGGGCTGGGGTCGGACTCGGACAGGTGAGAGCAGAGCCCTCATCTCAGCTTGTGGGGTCCTGGTTTTTTTGGGGAGGGGTCTTCTCCCTGCCTGGGGAGGGGATTCAGCCCCCTGTGTTCTCGCTGAGCTGTGCCAACCCCTGCAGCGAGGAGCCTGCCCCTGTCCCTGTGCCCAGCCCGGCGCGGCCGCGCACCAAGAGGCGCCGGGAGCTCGCCAGCGAGGATGAGGATGGTGGGAGCTCAGGTGGGTTCAGCCCCTCTGCTCGCTCCTGGGGGCTCAGAGGGCGCTGCTGGCTCGGGGTTGTCCTGTCTCTGTCCCATTACCACATCCCTGGGGGGCTCAGCCCTCTCCCTCCATCCACAGGAACCGAGCCGGCCCCCCCAGCTCCTCCCTCTGAGGATGATGAGGATGAGGAAGAAGAGGATCCTCAGCCCCGGGGGAGGAGGAAGCGCATCCGCTGCCTGGAAGAGGAAGAGGAGGAGGACTGAGAAGCTTCCCTGTGCCCAGGCCTTGTGCTGTTTCCTGGGCTTTTTGCAGATTTTATTGGATTTCTGCAGCTTTTCTGCAGCTTTCCTGGGGTTTCTACAGGTTTTCTGGGGTTTCTGCAGATTGCCTTCTGCAGGTTTTGATGCTGTTTTAAAGGCTGCACAAGCAACCAGTTTCTCCACCTTCCCCTGCTGTCACCATCTCCCTGTTTTACCCCAAATTTCCTCCCTTTTTCCTCAGCTGTTTGGGTTTTGGGGTTTTTTTTCCTTAAAACTTTTTAAATCTAGACAAGGCCTAAATAAACAAAAGCGACTTTTGCCCTCCTTGGGTGTGCGTGGGTCTGCAGGGGGGCTCGGAGCCTCCCTGGCCTCAGGGAGTGCCCGGTCCCTGTCCCTGTGTCGCAATTCCCTGATAACCACGGCTATAAAGGGGTCACGGGACCGGGCTGGCCGCACTCACCGGACAGGGGACAGCGGGGCAGCGGCCATCGGTGAACGGGTGAGGAACGGGGGGCACGGGGCGGGCACGGGGGGCCGCGGGCACGGGGGTCTGACTGGGCTCTGTCCTTCTCCCAGCGCCGCCACCATGCCCCAGGTCCTGCTCTTCCTCCCTCTCCTCATCCTCGGCCGTGCCATGGCCGCGTCCATCATCACTCCCGGGCTGGCTGATGGGCACCGGGCGCTGCTGGCGGAGCTGGCGGGGCTGGCAGAGCCCATCCCGCCGCGGGCACCGGCGGTTCCGTGCCAAACCCTCCATCCCCACAACCTCCCCGGCTTCTCCCGGCTGCCGGCGCTGCCCCGCGGGCTGGCCCGCGCCGCCCTGACGCTGGCACTGCTCAGAGCCGGCTGTGCCCCGCAGGCCGAGGCTGAGACGATGGAGCTGGCCCGGGATGTGGGCACGGGCACGGCCGCGGCGCTGCTGCGGGGGCTGGCGCGGGTACCGGGCGCTGCGGCCCCGCCGCGGCCGCTGGCGCTGCTGCTGCTCGGCCTGGCGCTGGGCCCGGGGGGCTCTGCCTGCGCGGACCCCCCCACGCCGGGCACGGAGCCGCCTCCGAACCAGAGCGGCGAAAACCGGGGATTCCCGCGGGTCCAACCGTGCCGCGGCCCCGCGCGGCGGCACCGGCGGGAGGACGGCGATGCCTGCAGCCCGGCGGGGGAACGGGAGGCGCACCGGGTGCTGGACTGGGTACCGGGAGTCAGCATCTTCTACAACCTCGGCACCAGCGTCTACTTCGCCTTCCAGGGCTGCGAGGCCACGGCGTCCACTCGGGCGCTGGAAGCCGCCGAGGATTTGGGTTATGCCGGGCTGGCGGCGCTCACCGGGGGTCTGGGGGGTCCGGTGGCCATGGGGGTGCAGCTGGGGCTGCAGCCGGGGCTCAAGGCCGGGGTGCGGGCGCTCATCGGCTATTTCACCTCGGCCGGGGAGCCCTCGCCGGTGCCCACCGCGCACAGCGGCGCCGTGGTCATCGTCTGAATAAAGGGCACGTGTGGCAGGTGTTGTTTGGGGACGGATCGATGCGGGGTCACCCTGCCCTGGGGCAGCCGGAGCTGGGCTGGGCTTGTCCCTGTCCCTATAACCCCAGCCCTGTCCCCATCCCAGCGGCCACACTGCCTTGTCCTTGTCCCCATGGCTCTTTCCCCTGTCCCTGTCCCCAGGGCTCTGTGTGCCTCTCCCCATGGCCCTGGCCCTGTCCCCATCCCTGCAGTTTCTCCCTGTCTCCCAGACTTGGTCCCGCTGTCCCCATAGCTTGTCACTGTCCCCACAGTTGTCCCCATGGTTTGTCCCCATCCCCATAGCCCGTCCCCATAGCTCTGTCATCCCTGTCCCCATGGCTCTGATCCCAGGGCTCTATCCCCGTTCCTATAACCTGTCCCTAAAAGTCTGTCCGTGTCCCCAGGCTGTCCCCGTCCCCAGGCGGTCCTCATCCCCCTGGCTCTGTCGCTGTCCCCCTGTCCCCATGGCTCTGTCCCTGTCCTTAGGGCCCGCCCCTGTCCCCATGGCCTGTCCCGGTCCCCTCCGTCCCTGTCCCGGTGCCCCCGCCCATCCCATCCCGGGCCGCCGCCATTCCCGTTCCGCGCTGACCACGCCCCTAGCCACGCCCATTCAACGACCACGCCCAGTTGGTCACGCCCCCCGTGTGTGACGTAAAACCTGGGAAATGAACAAACTCGCCCAAAGCCGGCGGTTGCGGGGGCGTGGCCTCAGCGCCGCTCTCCACCAATCACCGAGCAGAGCGCGCAGGGGGCGTGGCCAGCCCGCCTTCCTGCTCCGGCGCCGGCTGAGGTGGGTCGGGGGTCCCGGGGGGGACCGGGGCGGGACGTGGGAAGTTCTGGAGCCCGGGGAGCCCCCGGGGAGGGGGGCACAGGCAGGGGACCCCGGCTGGGGCACACAGAGCGTCCCTTGGAGGGCGGTCCCGCTGGGGCAGGGGGCGTTCAGGGGCACCCACCCCACTGGGGATGGGGTTCAGTGGGGGATTCAATGAGGGTCCGGTCCAGGGGGGCGTCTCAGGAGGCGTCTGGGGGTGCTGGGAGCCCTCGTGTGGGGGTTGTGTGCGTGTGCCCCCCGCTCCGGGTGGGGAACCCCCCTGGGCTCACCCCCGGCTCCCACCGCAGGACGCGGCTGCCGGTCCGCGACCACCCCAGCGGGAGCGAGGGGACCCCCGGGAGCTGCCGGCAAAGCAGAGGGACCCCCGAGACCACCCAGGACCAGAGCAGAGGGAGCCCCGAGACCACCGAGAACCAGAGCAGAGGGACCCCCGGGACCACCGAGAACCAGAGCAGAGGGACCCCCGAGACCACCCAGAACCAGAGCAGAGGGACCCCCGGGAGCAGCCGGGATTAAGCAGGAGTAGAAAGACCCCTGGACCGAGCAGGAGCGAGGGGACCCCCGGGGACCACCCAGAGCCGAACAGGAGCAGAGAGACCCCCGAGAGGAGCCAGGACCGAGCAGGAGCGCAGGGACCCCCAGGAGCAGCCGGGGCTGAACCAGAGGGACCCCCGGGACCGAGCAGGAGCAGAGGAACCACCGGGAGCAGCGGGACCCCCGTGCCGCCGGTGCTGCGGGCAGGTACGCGGGGTGCAGGTGTGCCCCGCCGGGACACGCCGCTGTTTCTCACCCTCCGGTCCCTCCGTGAGCCCGGGGGGGGTCCCGGGACGGCCCTGACCCGCTGTCCCCCCCCAGCATGGCGCAGTGGCAGGAGGTGCAGGGCTTGGCCAACGCTTACCTGGAGCAGGTGCACCAGCTGTACGCGGGCTCGGCGCTGCCCATGGCCGTGCGCCAGTCCCTGGCGGCCTGGATCGAGAGCCAGAACTGGTACCGGGGGAACCGGGGCTGGGGGCGGCACCGGGGCTGGGGGCGGCACCGGGGCTGGGGGCGGTACCGGGGGAGTGTGGCGGTGTTTGAGGATGGCCAGGATGAGGGAAGAGATGAAAATCTTGAGTTCATGTTTCAGAATGCTGATATTAATATCATATCATAGCGAAATAATATAATATATATATAATATATATTATTTACTATATAGTATAGCATTATAATATAAATAATATAATATAATTAACATAATATAATATCATAGTAAAATAATATAATATATAAAATCTATATTATTTGCTATATAGTATAGCATTTTTAATATAATATAATATATAATTACTATACTAAAACTGTAAAAAACTATACTTTACTAAATATATAATATAATATAATACTATACTAAAAGAATAGAAGAAAGGGTTTCATCAGAAAGCTAGAAAAGAATGAATAATAAACTGACTTTCCAGTTTCAGAAGGATTCTATTCTATTCTATTCTATTCTATTCTATTCTATTCTATTCTATTCTATTCTATTCTATTCTATTCTATTCTATTCTATTCTATTCTATTCTATATTATAGTATATATCATATCAGGGGGTCTGGGGGTGAAAAAATCCCATCAAAGGGATTTTTATAAAATAAAAAAGGGATTTTTGTTTAAAAAAAAGGATTTTTATCAAACATCGCAGCGGGAGGGGGGCACGGTGAGGCTGAGCCCGCGCTGCCGCAGGCGCCAGGCGGCGGAGCCGCTCTGCTCGCAGGCCCGCATGCTGTTCCACTCCTTACTGGTGTTACTGGGAGAGCGCCTGGGCAGCCTGGGCTCGGGCCGCGAGGATTTTATGCTGCAGCACAACCTCCGCAAGGCTCACCGCGACCTCCAGGTGGGCTCCGGGGCGGGGGGGGGCGGCGGGGAGGGGTCCGGGCGCCGCGCTGACCCCCCGATCCCTCCCCAGGCGGAGTTCGAGGAGCAGCCGGAGCGATTCGCCAACCTGGTGGCCAACCTGCTGCAGGAGGAGCGGCGGATCCTGCGCCTGGGGCAGGCGGGGGGGCAGGTAGGGAAGGGCTCTGTGACCCCCCCTGCCCGCCCCGGGGGTCCCCCGGCCGCGCCCCCCACCCCATTTCTCCCTCCTTAGGAGGGGTCGGTCCCCACGGCCAGCCCGGCCCTGGAGAGCGGGCGGGAGCAGCAGATCCAGCGGCGCTTGGCGGAGTTCCACACAGCCCTGCAGGTAACCCCCCGGCCCCTCCACACCCCCAGGACCCCCGAGACCCCCCCCGAGCCCCCCTGAGCCCCCCATGCCCGCAGGAAGCCGAGCGAGCCTTCAGGCACCTGGAGGATTTGCAGGACGCCTTCGACTTCTGCTTCAAGGTGCACTACCGGCCAGGTGAGCCCCACACCGGGGAGATGGGGGGTGGGCACTCCCCCAAACCCTGAGCGAGCCCCCCAGAACCCTGAGCGAGCCCCCCTGCCCTCAGGCGAGGAGAGGAACCGGGACCCCGGGTACCTCCAGGAGCTCCAATCCCTCCAGGCCAAGCTGCAGAACCTGGACCGGCAGCGGCGGGTGAGGAGGGGGAGGTCGGGGTGGGTTTTGGGGGGTCCTCCCCACCCTGAGCGCCCCGTTCAGAGCCAAATCTCCCCCCAGGAGGTGCTGGCTCAGATGCAGCAGCTTCTGGGGCGCAGCGAGACCCTGCAGGAGCTGCTGCAGCAGGAATTGGGGGGCTGGAGGGCGCGGCAGCAGCACCTGTGCCTGGGGGGCTCTGTGGACACCAACCTGCGCCCGCTGGAGACCTGGTAGGATTTGGGGGGCTTGGGGGGGCTCGGGGGGCTTCAGACGGACCCCTCTGAGCTCCCTGAGCCCCGCAGGTTCACGGAGTTGGGCCAGGGGCTGTTCCAGCTGCGGCAGCTGCTGCGGGCGCTGGGGGACCTGCGGCAGAAGGTGACCTACGCCAGGGACCCGCTGGTGGCAGAGACGCCCCTGCTGGAGCAGAGGCTGCAGGAACAGCTCACGCACCTGCTCAAGAGGTGGGCTGGGCCAGGAGGGCTCCAGGGTGGAGAGCAGGAGAAGGTTCTTCCCCCCAGAGGGTGGTGGAGGGCTGGGGAAGCTCTCCAGGGAATGGTGACCAAAGCTGACAGAGATCTGGGAACGTTCAGGCGACCACAGAGTGGGATTTTGGGGTGTCTGTGCAGGGTCTGGAGGGGGATCAATGATCCTCATGGGTCCCTTGCAGCTCTGGATGACTCAGGAGGTCTCCAGAGAATGGTGACCAAGGGTGACAGAGCTCCAGGAGTGTTTGGACAATGCTCCCAGGCACGTTTTGGAGTCTTTGCATTGTCTGGAGTGGGATTAATGGTCCTGATGGGTCCCTTGCAGCTCTGGATGCCTCAAGAGGTCTCCAGGGAATGGTGACCAAGGGTGACAGAGCTCCAGGAGTGTTTGGAGAAGGCTCTTGGGGACAGGGTGGGATTTTGGGGTGTCTGTGCAGGGTCTAGAGTGGGATCAATGATCCCCATGGGTCCCTTTCAACTCTGGATGACTCAGGAGGTCTCCAGGGAATGGTGACCAAGGGTGACAGAGCTCCCAGGCCTGGGGTGGGATTTTGGGGCGTCTGTGCAAGGTCTGGTTGATCCTCACGGGTCTCTTGCAGCTCTGGGTGTTCTGTAATTCAGGAGGTCAGGGAGGGTTTGGGCAACGGGGGGAAATTTGTGGTGTCCAGCAGCTGGACTTTGATCCTGATGGGTCCCTTCCAGCTCTGGGTGTTTGGACATCACTCAAACATTGAGATTTAGGACTGGGCAGGTTTTGGGGTTATCCTGTGCCAGGAGTTGGACTTTTGATGGGTCCTTTCCATCTCTGGGTGTTTGGATATCACTCAAACATTGAAATTTAGGACTGGGCAGGCTTTGGGGTTGTCCCATGCTGAACGAGGAGTTGGAGAACATCTTGATGGTTCCCTTCCATCTCTGGGTGTTTGGACACCACTCAAACCTTGGGATTTAGGAGATTTTGGGGTTGTCCCCTGCCCAAACCAGGAGTTAAACGTGCATGGCTTCCCCCCAACCTGGGATTCTCCAGGATTTTCAGAAGTGGGGGCAGCCGGGGAGGACAGGGGGGTCTCAGGGGAGGACGGGGGGGGTCTGGGGCAGCCTGGGGAGGACAGGGGGGTCTCAGGCAGCCCTGACCCCCCGTTTTCCCAGCGCCTTCGTGGTGGAGCAGCAGCCCAGCACCCCCAACGCCGGGAAGCGGCCCCTGGTGCTCCGAACCGCCGGGAAGTTCTCGACCCGCGCCCGGCTGCTGGTGAGGCTGCAGGACCGCAACCACCGCATGGAGGCGCGGATCCACATCGACAGGTGGGGCCGGCAGGACGGGAAACCTCGCGGGCTCCGCAGGGTTAATAAATGAAATTAAATGGTTTAGGTTGTTAAATTAAATCATTTGAGTCATTAAAGCAAATAATAATAAATAATGATGTTATTTAATACATGAAATAAAATCATTATAAGGAATTACATGATTAAATGTATTAAATTTTTAATTAATTAAAGGATTTAATTTATTCATTTAAATAATTATATTATTTAATATATTAGATTTTTAATTATATTATTTAATTTATTCCATTTTTAATTTGTTAAATTGTGGTAAAAATTATATAGAATAAAATAAGGATGTAATTATGGTAAAGTAGATAAATAAATATAAATATAAATATAAATATAAATATAAATATAAATATAAATATAAATATAAATATAAATATATATAATGTCATTTAGATATTACAATATTTTGTGTGTCCCATCAGCCCTGACCCCCCCTTGTCTCTTGCAGGGACCCTCCCAGCATCAAAGGGTGAGAGCTGGGACAGCGCTGGAGGGGCTGCGACCCCACCCTGGGGGTCCCGACCCCCCCATTTGCCCTCCCGGGGGTCCGACCCCCTCCCACCTCCCGCCTGTGCCCGCAGGTTCCGCCGGTTCAACATCCTGACATCGAGCAGCAAAACGCTCCTGGCCGGGGACAGTCCCCAGGAGGGGCTGGTCTGCGACTTCCAGTACCTCGTAGGGACCCTCCGGACCCCCCCGGAGCCCCAAATCCGCCCCCAGGGGTGGGGGGCACAGTGAGGACCCCTCCCCTGGGCTGACTCTGCCCTCCCCACAGACCCTGAAGGAGCAGAAGGACAGCAGGGCTGGCAAGGGCAAAGGTGCCAGCGGCGAGGTGGGCACGGCGTGGGGCCGGGGGGGCCGGGGGGGCCAGGCCGGGGGGTGACAGCGGTGTCACCTCCCCGCAGGGTCCCCTGGTTGTGACGGAGGAGCTGCACCTCATCACCTTCACGCTGGCCTACGCCTACTGCGGGCTGGAGCTGGAGCTGGAGGTGAGGGCTGGGGGCTTGGGGGGCTTTGGGGACAGCCAGGGGGGGCTGGGGACAGCCAGCCTGAGCCCTGTCCCCTCCCCAGGCCACCACGCTGCCCTTTGTCATCATCTCCAACAACAACCAGTTCTCCAGCGCCTGGGCCTCCATCCTCTGGTTCAACATGCTCAGCTCTGACCCCAAGGCGAGCAGGACCCCCTGCCCTGTGCCACCCCTGCCCTGTGCCACCTGTGCCACCCGTGCCTTGTGTCCCCTGTGCCACCCCTGCCCTGTGCCACCTGTGCCACCCCTGCCCTGTGCCACCCCTGCCTTGTGTCCCCTGTGCCACCTGTGTCACCCCTGCCCTGTGCCACCCCTGCCCTGTGCCACCCCTGCCCTGTGCCACCTGTGTCACCCCTGCCCTGTGCCACCTGTGCCACCCCTGCCCTGTGCCACCCCTGCCTTGTGTCCCCTGTGCCACCTGTGCCACCCCTGCCCTGTGCCACCTGTGCTGCTCCCTGTCCCCTCCCTAGCCCTGGCTCTGTCCTGGTTGTCCCCTGTGCCCTGTCCCCAAATCTGGGCCCGGTCCCTGCCCCATCCCAGGTGGTTCCCTGGTCCCAGTGCCCTGCCCTGCCTCATGTCCTTGTCCTTGTCCCATCCCCTGCCCTTGTCCCTGTCCCCTGCCATGTGTCTGTGGTCCCTGTCTTGTCCCTATCCCTTGGACACCACCCCTGCCATGTGTCCCCATCCTCTTGTCCCTGTCCTGTCCCTTGGTCCCTGTCCTGTCCCTTAATCCCTGTCCCATCCTTTGTCCCTGTCCCCCTGTCTGATCCCTGTCCCTGGCTCCTGTGCCGTGTCCCCCTTCCCTACCCATGTCCCCCTCCTGTCCTCTCCCAATGTCCCCCTGCCCTGCTCCAGTGCATGTCCGCATCCCCTGCTCTTGTCCCTGTCCCTTCCCCTTGTCCCCATCCCTCCCCACGTCCCCCTCCTGCTGTCCCAGCCCCGCTCAGCCCGTGTCCCCCGTGTCCCCTCCATGTCCCCAGGCCCAGCAGTTCTTCTCGTCGCCGCCCCCAGCCCCGTGGCCCCGGCTGGCCGAGGTGCTGAGCTGGCAGTTCCAGAGCGTGGCCGAGCGGGGCCTCAGCCGGGACAACCTCCTGATGCTGGCCAAGAAACTCCTGGGTGAGGCCGGGGACAGCAGGGGACACAGGGGACACAGGGGACAGCAGGGAACAGCAGGGGACACAGGGGACAGCAGGGGACATGGCTATCCCCACTCACCCTGCTCTCACCCCAAGGCTCGAAGCCGTCACCGGACAGCACCGTGGCCTGGCACAAGTTCTCAAAGGTCAGTAGGGCCTGTCCCCTCTGTCCCCATGGCCCTTCTGTCCCCATGGCCCTGTCCCCTCTGTCCCTCCATGTCCCTCCATGTCCCCCCATCCCCATGTCCCCACCATGTCCATGTCCCTCCATCCCTCCATGTCCTCAAGTCCCCATGTCCCTCCATGTCCCCCCTGTCCTTCCCTGTCCTCCATGTCCCCCTGTCCCTCTATGTCCCCCTGTCCCTCTATGTCCCCCTGTCCCTCCATGTCCCTCCTTTTCCTCCCTATCCCCTCCATGTCCCTCCACGTTCCCCCATCCCTCCACGCCCCCCCATGTCCCCCCATGTCCCTCCTTGTCCCCTCCCTGTCCCTCCCTGTCCCTTCATGTCCCTCCATGTCCCTTCTATCCCTCCATGTCCCCGTCTCCCCATCCTTCCATGTTCCCATGTCCCCTCATGTCCCCATGTCCCCCCATGTCCCCCTGTCCCCTCCCTCAGGATGGAGCCTCTGGTTTCTCCTTCTGGGCCTGGCTGGACGGGATCCTGGGGCTGCTCCAGGAGCACCTCAAGCAGCTCTGGAAGAACGGGTAGGAGCAGGGCTGGGGAGGGGGCTGGGGAGGGGGCTGAGGGGTCTGGGGGTCCGCAGGGGCTGACGGTGCCTCCCCCAGCCTCATCCTGGGCTTCGTGAGCCGCAAGCAGGAGGAGAAGCTGCTCAAGTCCAAGAGGACGGGGACGTTCCTGCTGCGCTTCAGCGAGAGTGTCCTGGGTGGTGTCACCTTCACGTGGGTGGAGCACCAGGAGACAGGTGAGGGACCCCCCCAGAAACCCCCAGGAGCCCCCCAGGAGCAGTGGAAGCCTGTGGAGAGAAGGGATTTTCCAAGCCCATGGTGAAGTTTATCATACCTGATAAACCTTTGTCCTGAGCAAATTTTGTTTCCAAACCTGGCGAATCTGGTTTGAAACCTGGAGGTTCCAAAGTTCCTGGAGGTTCAGATCCTTTGAGAAGGTCAGTGCGCTAGCAAGGCACAGAAGAAAAACCTCCGTCCCCTGAAGTTTAGTGTAAGAAAGAGGATAAATTCAGATTTGGGTTAAAAATGGATGAGAATGGTGAAGCTGAATTCAGGTTTAGGTTAGAAATTAATGAAAATGGAGAACCTGAATTCAGATTTGGGTTAAAAATGGACGAGAATGGTGAAGCTGAATTCAGATTCAGGTTCAAAATGGACGAGAGTGAATTCCCATCCCCAGCCCAGCTTTCTGTGGGACACATGGGTGATGGTGCCACCCCTCCAGCTGAGCCCCACTGTCCCCCTGCAGGGTCCCCCACTTTCCACGCCGTGGAACCCTACACAGCCTCGGAGCTGGTGTCCCTGGCCCTGCCCGACATCATCCGTGACTACCACATGAGCCTGGAGGAGAAGAATCCAGAAAACCCCCTCAAGTTCCTGTACCCCAGCACCCCCCGGGACGAGGCTTTCGGGCCCTACTACAGCCAGAGGCTGGAAAGTATGGCCTGGCACGGCCTGGCACGGCCTGGCACGGCCTGGCACGGCCTGGGACTGAGCCAGGGCACCCCCCTGATGCCTCTCTTTGTCCCCAGGGAATCTGAGCGAGTCCCAGAAATACCTGAACCGGCGCCTCATCCGTGTGTCCTCCAGGTGTGGGGCTGGGGGGTCCCCTGACCACAATCTCTGACCCTGACCCCAACCCCTGACCCCAATCCCCAACCCCGATCCCCTGACCCCAACCCCAATCCCTGGTTCAACATGACCCCAATCCCCAATCCCTGACCCCGATTCCCTGACCCCAACCCTAATCCTGAGCTCAATCCCTGACCCTGACCCCAATCCCTGACCCCAATCCCTAACTTCAGTCCCTGACCCCAATCCCCTTACCCAAACCCCAATCCCTGACCCTGACCCCAATCCCTGACCCCAATCCCTAACTTCAGTCCCTGACCCCAATCCCCTTACCCAAACCCCAATCCCTGACCCTGACCCCAATCCCTGACCCCAATCCCTGACCCTGACCCCAATCCCTGACTCTGACCCCAATCCCTGACCCTGAGCCCAATCCCCAACCCCAATCCCTAACCCCAACCCCTATTCCGACTCCAATCCCCAATCCCTGACCCCAATCCCTGACCCCAACCCTAATCCCGACCCCAATCCTGACCCCAGCCCCAATCCTGACCCCAATCCTGACACCAGCCCCAATCCTGACCCCAGTCCCTGACCCCAACCCCAATCCTGACCCCAATCCTGACCCCAATCCCTGACCCCAGCCCCAATCCTGACCCCAATCCTGACACCAGCCCCAATCCTGACCCCAGCCCCGCTGTCTGTCTGTCCCTCCAGGCCGCCCAACCGGCGTCAGACCGAGGAGGAGCTGCTGGTGGCCACGGAGAACCTGGAGACGCTGCAGCTGCAGGGGACACCTGGGGACCTGGGGACACCTCTGGGCGTGGCCACGAGCCCAGGGACACCACAGGTCACCCCTGGGAACCTGGGGACACTTCAAGGGGTGGCCACGAGCCCAGGGTCACTACAGGTCACCCCTGGGAACTTGGGGACACCAAAGGTGATGGCCACAAGCCTGGAGACCCTGCAAGTCACGGGCTTGGGGACACTACAACCACAGCCCCACAGCCTGGAGCCACCACAGGTGACACCAGGAGTCCCCAGCCTGCAGGGGACACTGCAGGTGGCACCAGGAGTCCCCAGCCTGCAGGGGACACTGCAGGTGGCACCAGGAGCTGTGCAGGTGCTGCCTGGGGGGCTGCAGGTGCTGCAGGTGGCCTCAGGGGACTTGGGGACACTGCAGGGGACAGCGGAGCCACCGCGGGTCCCCGAGGAGCAGGGGACACTGCCAGCAGAGCTGAGGGACCTGGAGCTGCTGCCGGGGGGACAGGACATGCAGGAGCTGCTGCAGGGGCTGCAGCCACCCCCGGGGACCTTGGGGACACTGGGGACACTGGGAGTGGCCGAGCTGATGCCGGACATGGTGGCACCCTTGGAGGAGAGCTTGGAGGAGAGCTTCCAGCTGAGCCCCGGTGAGTGGTTGGGGCTGGGGTGGGGACAGAGGTGACCCCCGGGCACAGAGGTGTCCCCCGGGCACTCAGCTGTCCCCTATGGGCACTGCCCTGTCCCCTATGGGCACTGCCCTGTCCCTTATGGGCACTGAGCTGTCCCCTGGCACTGAGCTGTCCCTCTGGGCACTGAGCCATTCCCCAGGGCACTGCCCTGTCCCCCTGGGCACAGAGGTGTCCCTTGGGCACTCAGCTGTCCCTGGGCACTGCCCTGTCCCCACTGTGCTGTCCCCTGTCCCTGCCCTGTCCCCTGTCCCTGCTCTGTCCCTTGTGCCCTGCCCTGTCCCCTGGGCACTGAGCCATCCCCCAGGGCACAGAGGTGTCCCCTGTCCCTGCCCTGTCCCTGGCACTCACTGTCCCCTGTCCCTGCCCTGTCCCCTGTCCCTGCCCTGTCCCCGTCCCTCACTGTCCCCTGTCCCTGCCCTGCCCCTGTCCCTCACTGTCCCCTGTCCCCCCCGCAGGCAGCGCGGCTCTCCTGGCCCAGCACGATCCGTTCCTGCCCCAGCCCGAGGACTCGGCGCTGCCCTCGGTGCCCTCCCTGTTCACCGACCTGCCCCCGCTGCACATCGACGCCAGCGACTTCCAGTGACCCCTCCCCTCCGCGGTCCCCTCCTTTCCAGGGACCGCTCCCCTCCCGGGGACCCCTCCTCAGCCCCTTCCCTCCCGGGACCCCTCCCCGGTCCCTTTCGTTCTAGAGACCCCTCCTCAGCCTCTTCCCCTCCCCGGTCCCCTCCTTTCCAGGGACTCCTCCCCGGCCCCTTCCGATCCAGGGACCCTTCCCAGAGACCCCTCCCCATCCCTTCCCTTCCCGGGACCCCTCCCCGGTCCCCTCTCTGTAAATTAACACCTTCCCCACCCCCCCGTCTGTAAATTAACCCTTTCCTCCCCCCGCCCCGCACGCACTCGCCGCTCTCTGCTCTCCTTGGGAGCTTTATTAGAAACTGATAAATACCCGAGATAAATAAAGGAACGGCTCCAATCATAAATAACCCCGGCAGGGGGGCAATAAATAATGGGGGGGGGGGGGCGATAAATAAGGGGGGGCAGTATACGGAGCGGGGGGGCGATAAATAATGGGGGGGGGGGGGCGATGTCCGGGGGGAGGGGCGATAAATAAGGGGGGGTGGTGTCCGGAGGGTGGGGGCGGTGATAAATAAGGGGGTGGGGGGCGATAAATAAGTGGGGGGGACGATAAATAAGGGGGGAGGCGATAAATAACGGAGGGGTCGGTGTCCGGGGCCGGGGCTGCGGTCGGTGTCCGGTATCCGGGGGGGGTCTCAGCGGGCCCCGTGGTTGAAGACGCGGCCGATGAGGGCGGAGAAGGAGCGGAGCCGTTTCAGGGCCAGGTGCCGCTGCAGCGGCTGCTGCCAGAGCGGGGTGGGCGCCAGCAGGAGCCGGGGGGGGCGACCGTGCCCGTCCTGAGGGGACAGGGAGGGGTCAGGGGGGGGTGTGTGACCCCCGGGGGACCCTGAGGGACACTGAGGGACATTTGGGGACCCTGGGGGCCATTTGGGGGACACTAAGGGCCACTGAGGGACACTGACGGACAGTGACAGACCCCGGGGGACACTGAGGGACATTGAGGGACATTTGGGACGCTGAGGGACAACCAAAGGACCCTGAAGGACTCTGGGGGACACTGTGGGACAGGGTGGGACACTGAGAGATACCAAAGGACACTGAGGGACTCTCAGGGCCACTGAGGGATATTTGGGGACACTGTGGGACAATGAGGGTCATTGAGGGACATTTGGGGACCCTGAGGGACCCTGAGGGTCATTTGGGGACCCTCGGGGCCATTTGGGGGACACTAAGGGCCACTGAGGGACATTTGGGGACCCTGGGGGCCATTTGGGGGACACTAAGGGCCACTGAGGGACATTTGGGGACCCTGGGGGCCATTTGGGGGACACTAAGGGCCACTGAGGGACATTTGGGGACCCTGGGGGCCATTTGGGGGACACTAAGGGCCACTGAGGGACATTTGGGGACCCTGGGGGCCATTTGGGGCCCCCGAGGGCCGGGCTGCCCCCCTGGCTGACCTGCACGAGGCGCAGCAGCTGCTCCACGGTGCTCTCCAGCTGCGGCTGCGGCTGCTCGCGGAAGATGTCGGAGCCCAGCAGGTCCCGGTAGTGCTGGAGCGCCTGGCGGATCCGCTGCAGGCAGCGCTGGGGGAGCCGGGGGGGGTGAGATGGGGGTCAGGGACAGACACACACCCCCCACGGGACCCCCAAGTGCACCCCTCGGTATCCCTGGGAGCCCTCTGGGACCCCCAGCTTCGTCCTCAGCATCCCTGGGTCTCCCCCTGACATCCTCAAGACCCCCAAATTCATCCAGCAGCTTTCCTGAGACCCCCAAGAGCATCCCCTGGGACTCCTTTAGGACCCCCAGACACATCCTTAGCACCCCTGGGACCCCCAGACATCCCCAGGACCCCCTGGGCAAACCCCAGAGCATCCCCTGGGAGCCTTCTGGGATCCTCAGCTTCATCCTCAGAGCATCCTTGGGACCTCCAGACAACCCCAGGACCCCCAAATTCATCCAGCAGCTTTCCTGGGACCCCTCTGGGACCCCCAGGCACATCCTCAGGACCCCCAAATGCATCCCCCAGCATCACTGGGAGCCCTCTGGGACCCCCCAAGTGCATCCTCAGCACCCCTGGAAACTCCCAGATATCCCCAGGACCCCCAAATGCATCCCTGGGACCCCTCCTGGGACCCCCAGGTTTGTCCTCAGCATGCCTGGGGCCCCCCGGTGATCCCGGAGCCCCCCGGTCGCCCCGGAGCCCCCCCGGTGGCCCCGGAGCCCCCCGGTACCGTGTGGTTGCTCTCCAGGGTCAGGGGGTCGCAGGCGTCGCTGCAGCGGATCCGGGGGGGCCAATTCTGGGGTTCCTCCTCCAGCAGCTGCAGCCCCTCCTGCAGCGGCGATCGGGGCCGGTGCCAACGGGTCCGGTACGGCCGGGACCGGGACACCGAACCCCCCCCCCCCCCCCGCCCGGTTCCATCCCCGCCGCGATGACCCCGCGCCTCCCGGTGCTCCCCGAGCCGCCCGGTGCCCCCGGTTGAGACCCCGGTTACTTCCCGAGCCCACCGGTGCTTCCCGAGCCCTCTGCTGCCCCTTGCCGAGCTCCCGGTGCACCGGCCGAGTCCCGGCTGTCCCCGGCTGAGCCCCCCGGTGCTCCCCGAGCCGCCCGGTGCACCGGTCGAGTCCCGACTCTCCCCGGCCGTGCTCTCGGTGCCCCCAACGGAGCCCCCCGGTGCTTCCCGAGCTCCCGCTGCCCCCGGCAGAACCGCCGGTGTTTCCCGAGCCCTCCCTCCGGTGCACCGGTCGAATCCCGGCTCTCCCCGGCCGTGCTCCCGGTGCTTCCCGAACCCCCGCTCTCTCCGACCGAGCTCCCGGTACTCCGGCTGAGCCCCCCGGTGCTTCCCGAGCCCTCGGTGCACCGGCCGTGCTCCCGGTGCCTCCCGAGCCCCCGATGCTCTGGCTGAGCCCCGCGGTGATTCCCAAGCCCCCGGTGGAGCCCCCCGGTGCTTCCCGAGCCTCCCGCTCTCCCCGGCCGAGCGCCCCGGTGACCCTGCCGGAGCCCCCCGGTGCTTCCCGAGCCTCCCGCTCTCCCCGGCCGAATCCCCCGCTGTCCCCGGCCGTGCTCCCGGTGCCTCCCGAGTCCCCCGTTGTTTCCCGAGCCCCCGGTACTCACCAGCACCGGGTGCGGCTCCCTGACCGCCCCCAGCAGCCGCGACAGCTCCCGGGACAGGACCCGGCAGGCGGCCCAGTCCGGCCGGCGGAGCGGGGCCGGTGCCGGTGCCGGTGCCGGTGCCGGTGCCGGTGCCGGTGCCGGTGCCGGTGCCGGTGCCGGTGCGGCGGGAGGCGGCGGCAGCAGCGCCAGGAGCAGGCACAGGCAGAGGCGGAGGAACGGAGCCATCGCTGCTCGGTGCGTGCCGCCACCGCCGCCGCCGCCGGGGCTCTTATGGGGCGGCGGCAGGTGGGGAATCCCGGGGCAGGTGCTCCCGCCCCGGCGCCGCCCCCCGAAAGCAGAACCGATACCGGGCCGGGGTCCCCGCGCTGCGCCCGCCGCACCGGGACGGGACCGCACGGGATGGGACGGGCAGGAAAACCCGGGGCAGTTCCGGGCGGGATGGGAGGCACCGGGACCAGCACCGGGACCGGACAGCCCCACCGCGGGCGTACCGGCGAGCGGCGGAGCCCCGGTGTGACCGCTCGCCGGTGCCGCTGTGTCCAAGCCGGTGCTCCCGGGTGTCCCCCGGTGTCCCCTCATTGTCACCTCAGTGTCCCTCCGGTGTCCCCTCGGTTTCCCCCCGGTGTTCCTGGGTGTCCCCTCGTTGTCCCCGGTGTCCCCCCGGTGTTCCTGGGTGACCCCTCGGTGTCTCCTCAGTGTCCCCCCGGCATCCCCTCGGTGTTCCCGGGTTGTCCCCATGGTGTCCCCCCATGTCCCTTCAGTGTCCCCTCGTTGTCCCCTTGTTGTCGCCCCGGTATCTCCCCGGTGTTTCCCCCTTGTCCCCGCAGTGTCCCCCCGGTGTCCCCTTATTATCCCCTTGTTGTCACCCCGGTGTCCCCTCAGTGTCCCCTCTGTGTCCCCTCAGTGTCCCCTCGTTGTCCCCCCCATGTCCCCTCAGTGTCCCCATGCTGTCCCCCCGTTGTCCCCTCGGTATTCCCGGGTGTCCCCTCATTTTCCCCCGTTTTCCCCCGCTATTCCCCCGTTGTCCCGGGCCAGCCCGGGCGCTGCCGCCGCAATCTCGGCCGCTCCGTGGCGGCGGCTCCGGCGCTTCCCGCCCCGCCCGCCGGGGCTGCCCCCGGCTTTCCCCGGCACCGGCAGCGCCGCGGGCACCGGGAGCGGGGACGGGACACGGCCGGGAGGGCGGGACATCTGGGGACACTTGGGGACAATTGGGGACATTTGGGGACAATGGGGGAATGGGGGACATGAAGGGACGCTGGGGGTAATTGAGAAACATCTGAGGACGCTGAGGGGCATTTGGGGACACTGAGGGACATTGGGGGATGCCGTGGGACAATGTGGGACACTGAGGAACGCGGAGGGACCTTCAGGGACACTGGGGAACATTTGGGGACACTGAGGGACCCCGTGGGACCCTGAGGGACAGGGTGGGACAATGTGGGACACTGGGGGACAACGAGGGACAATAGAGGGACAATGGAGGGACAGTGTGGGACATTGAGGGACATTTGGGACACTGGGGGACACTGGGGGACACGTAGGAATGCCAAGGACTGCGCGGGACACTTGGGGACACTTGGGGACACCGACGCGTGCCAGACACCCGCGGGCACCCCCGGGCTGCTCCGTGGCGCACCGTAGGCTCTCGTAGGTAACCGGGGACGCTGCGTGGGACCCCACAGGCTGCAGCTGCCGCACGGTCCGGCAGCGCCCGAGGCTCCGAGGGGCTCCCGGGGCTCCGAGAGGCTCCCGGTGGTCCCGGGACTGCCCCCGGGGCTGCCCCGCCGCGAACCAGCCGATCGCATCCTTTTTGACCCGTGCGCCGCCCCGTCCCGCCGTGTCGCTTAGTCCCGCCCTCCTCGGGCGCTGATTGGTCAGCGCCCCGGCGCTCTGCGCTGCCATTGGTCAGCGGCGCGGGGCGGCCCCGGTTTACCGGGCAGGGGGCGCGGTTGCCGTAGCGACGGCGGGAGCGGCCCCGGCCCCGGCCCGGCCGCGGCGGCGCAGCGGGACGAGCCCGGCAGCGCGGCCCCGGCGCGGCTCTGCCCGCGGCGGCTCGGTAACGGCGGGCGCGGCGGGGTGTGGGGGCGGCGGCGGCTCCGGGGCTCGGTGAGAGCGGCCGCTCGGGACGGGCCCCGCCGTGCGCCCCGCCCGGCACCACGCCTGGGACTGCGGGCGCTGATAGCGCGTTCGGTGTGGGGTCGCGGTGATAAAGGCGGAGGGCGCGGAGCTGGCCCGGAGCCCCGGGGGTGCGGCGGGGCGGGGCCCGGTTTGGCTCCCCGGGACAGCCCGGTGCCTTGGGACACTGCCCGCTTCCTCTGGAGGTTGTTCCGTGCTCTGGGAGCGCTGCCCGGTATCCCCGGGAGGCTGCTTGGCATCCTGGGCTGCTTCCCGGTTAGCCCGGATGCTGCCCGGTGCTCCGGGATCAGTGCCCGGTGCTCGGGGACCACGCCAGCCCCTCGCCCCCGTCCATGCCAGGCTCTGGTCACTCCCTGGGGCAGGGACTTCACATCCCGGGCCCTACCGAGCCCGGCCCCTCACCCCCGGGGTTCCCAGATGCCGTTCCTGCCCCTCCGTCCCCGTTCCTGCCCCTCCGTCCCCGTTCCCGCCCCTCCATCCCCGTTCCTGCCCCTCCACCCCCGTTCCTGCCCCTCCATCCCCGTTCCTGCCCCTCACCCCCGTTCCTGCCCCTCACCCCCGTTCCTGCCCCTCCGTCCCCGTTCCTGCCCCTCACCCCCGTTCCTGCCCCTCCGTCCCCGTTCCTGCCCCTCACCCCCGTTCCTGCCCCTCAGTCCCATTCCTGCCCCTCCATCCCCATTCCTGCCCCTCAGCCCCATTCCTGCCCCTCCATCCCCGTTCCTGCCCCTCAGCCCCATTCCTGCCCCTCCATCCCCGTTTCCTGCCCCTCCATCCCCGTTTCCTGCCCCTCCGTCCCCGTTCCTGCCCCTCCATCCCCGTTCCTGCCCCTCCATCCCCGTTCCTGCCCGTCAGCCCCGTTCCTGCCCCTCCATCCCCGTTCCTGCCCCTCAGTCCCATTCCTGCCCCTCACCCCCGTTCCTGCCCCTCAGTCCCATTCCTGCCCCTCCATCCCCGTTCCTGCCCCTCCATCCCCGTTCCTGCCCCTCCATCCCCGTTCCTGCCCCTCAGCCCCGTTCCTGCCCCTCCATCCCCATTCCTGCCCCTCCATCCCCGTTTCCTGCCCCTCCATCCCCGTTCCTGCCCCTCAGCCCCGGTAATTCCCGCTGCCTTTCCTGTCCCATCCCCGTTTCCACCCCCTGTCCCTCTGTCCCCCCTCTCCAGGCCCAGGACCCACCATGAACTTCGAGGGCCTCAACCCCTCCCTGGCCGAGTTCGCTGCTCCCCTGCACCCCGCGCTGGAGCCGGTGCTGGACCCGCACCTGAACCCCAGCCTGGTGGAGCTGGACCCCGAGGGGGTGGCCCTGGAGGGGCTCCCGGTGCCCGACCCCGTGCCCCTGATGGAGGGCATCTACAGCGAGCTGCACACGGCCGTCTCCGAGGTCGGCGTGCCCGTGGCCGTGGCGCACTTCGACCTGCACGAGGAGATGCTCTGGGTTGGCAACCATGGGGTGCGTTTTGGGAAGGTTTTGGAAAGATCTGGAGAGGTTTTGGGAAGGTTTGAGAAGATCTGTAGGGGTTTTGGGAGCTCTGGAGAGGTTTCAAGACGTTCTGGACGGGTTTTGGGACGTTCTGGAGGGGTTTTGGAAGCTCTGGAGAAGTTTTGGGAAGGTTTGAGAAGATCTGGAGAGGTTTGGGGAGCTCTGGAGAAGTTTTGGAGAAGTTGTGGGAAGCTCTGGAGAGGTTTTGGAAGTTCTGGAGAGGTTTTGGGGAGATCTGGGAAGGTTTGGGGAACTCTGGGAAGGTTCTGGGAAGATCTGGAGAGGTTCTGGAGGGGTTTTGAGAAGGTTTGGGGAGCTCTGGAGAGGTTTTGGTAAGATCTGGAAAGGTTTTGGGATGGTTTTGGAAGCTCTGGAGAGTTTTTGGGAAGGTTTTGGAGAGATCTGGGGAGGATTTGGGGAGATCTGGAGGGGTTTGGGAAGCTTTGGGAAAGTTTTGGGAGGCTCTGGAGAGGTTTTGGAAGCTCTGAGGGGGAAAATCCACATAACCTGGATCTGGCAGAGGATGAAGTGAGGCTCAGCTGTGTCACACCCACCAGGACATGGGGTTGTGACACCCCTGTCCCCTCTCCCTTCAGGGCAGAGGGGCCATGCTGGGATTTTTTATTCATCCAGGGAAAAGCCTGAACTGCATTCCCTGGAGTGTCAGGAATGCCCCCACAACCTGGAAAATCCAGGATCTGGCGGAGGATGAAGCAACACTCAGCTGTGTCACACCCACCAGGACATGGGGTTGTGACACCCCTGTCCCCTCTCCTTTCAGGGCCACGCCACCTCCTTCTTCGGGCCCACCCTGGAGCGCTACTCCTCCTTCCAGGTGAACAGCAGCGACGACATCCGCCAGATCCAGAGCCTGGAGAACGGCGTCCTCTTCCTCACCAAGACCAACCTCAAGTACCTGTCCCGGGGAGGCCTCATCATTTTCGACTACCTGTGAGTGCTGCTGGCCCTTCCAGCTCCCTGTGGGTGCTCCTGGCCCTTCCAGGGGCTGGGCAGGGCCTCAGGGGTCTCTGGGGTGTCAGGAGCCTCAGGGGTGTTGGGGGTCTCAGGGGTGTCAGGAGTGTCTGGGGTCTCTGGGGTCTCAGGGGTGGCAGGAGCCTCAGGGGTATCAGGGGTCTCTGGAATGTCTGGGGCCTTGGGTTTCAGGGGTCTCAGGGATCTCTGGGGTGTCAGGGATGTCAGGGATCTCTGGGGTTTCAGGGGTTTCTGGGGTCTTAAGTGTGTCAGGGGTCTCAGGGTGTCAGGGATCTCTGGGGTGTCAGGGGTCTCTGGAATGTCTGGGGTCTTGGGCCTCAGGGGTCTCAGGGGTGTCCAGGGGTCTTTGAGGATTCAGGGGTCTCTGGGGTCTCAGGAGTCCCAGGGGTCTCAGGGTGTCCTGCCTGTCCCCCAGCATGGATGAATCCGAGGACATGCACAGCCTCCTGCTGACGGACAACAACACCCTGCTGGTGGCTGGGCTGCAGAACCACGTGCTGGAGATGGACCTCAACACCGTCCAGGAGACACAGAAGGTGTGGCAGGGCCGGGGGCTGCTCCCTCGAGCTTTGCTCTGTGATTCCTCCCTGTTCTTCCCTGCCCCATCCCTTCTCCATCCCTTCTCCATCCCTGCTCTTTCCTGCCCCATCCCTGCTCCCATCCCTGCTCCATCCCTGCTTTTTTCTGTCCATCCCTGCCCATCCCTGCCCTTTGCTGATCCCTGCTGTCCCCACCTCTCTCCCAGTACACCGTGGAGGTGCCCGGCATCACCATCATGAGGCAATCCAACCGCTTCTTCTTCTGCGGCCACACCTCCGGCAAGGTAAGCCCTGTTCAGGGGAGGGAAAAATCCCAAAATTTCAGCTCTTCCCAGACCTCCAGAGCCTGGGTGACTACAGCCAGGACCTCCCCTCTCAGGTGTCGCTGCGTGACCTGCGCACCTTCGTGGTGGAGCACGAGTTTGATGCCCACTCCGGGAGCCTGTCGGACTTTGACGTGCACGGGAACCTGCTGGTGACCTGTGGCTTCTCCAGCCGCATGAACGGCCTGGCCTGTGACCGTTTCCTCAAGGTCTATGACCTCAGGATGATGAGGGCCACCACCCCCCTGCAGGTCCACATCGACCCCTTCTTCCTGCGCTTCATCCCCACCTACACCTCCCGCCTGGCCATCATCTCCCAGACAGGTGAGGTCACATTGGGGTTGACATTTCTGTCAAAAATTCTCTATAATTCCATTTCTAAAACCTTTCTTTCCCCCCCTTTTATCTGTCCTTGTAAATTCTTGGAGTACAAACCTCTCAGTGCTTCCCCTATCACTGCTGTGGGGTCGTGTTGGGGTTTTTTATTTATCCAGGGGAAAGGCTGAGCTGCCTTCCCTGGTTTGTGGCATCCAGGAGTGCCAGGAATGCCCCCCATAACTTGGAAAAGCCTAACCCATAATCTGGGATTATGGGGTTTATGGGGTAAATGGAGTTATGGGGTTTATGGGATCAATGGGGTTTATGGGGTAAATGGGGTTTATGGGGTCTATGGGGTTTATGGGGTCTGTGGGGTTATGAGGGCTTCTCCATTTCCCACATGTGTGGACGGTCATGGTGTCCCCAAGTTCAGGGTTGGGTCCTGTGGGATTCAGGCTGGAGCAGAGGACAATGAGGGGAGAGCTCACAAATTCCTCACTTTGCTCTCTGGGATGGTGATGGGACCCAAGGGAATGGCTGGAGCTGTTTAGGTGGGATTTTGGGAAAAGGTTTTTCCTCCAGAGGATATTCCATAATTTGAGAGGTCAGAGACAATGCTCTCAGGTGTTGGGATTTGGGGATTTGAGGAATTTTGGGGTTTGTCCTGTGCTGGGCTTGGTGATCCATGTGGGTTCCTTTTAGCTTGTGATTTTCCATGGTTCTGGAGGTCCTGGAGTGTTTGGACAACTCTCTCAGGTGCTGGGATTTGGGGATTTGAGGAACTTTTGGGCTTGTCCTGTGCAAGAACAGGAGTTGGACTTGACGATCCTTGTGGGTTCCTTTCAGCTCAGGATATTCCATAATTTGAGAGGTCAGAGTCAGCACTCTCAGGTGCTGGGATTTGAGAACTTTTGAGCTTGTCCTACACAGCCCCATGAGCTGCACTTTGCTCCTTGTAGCTCCTTTCCCACTCAGGATACTCCACAACGTTCATCCAAGCGCCACCATCGCACATCCAGCACCACGTACCACCCCATCCTGCCTCCCACCCACTCTTAGCACCACATTTCCCCGTTTTCCCTCCTCCCCAGGCCAGTGCCAGTTCTGTGAGCCCACCGGGCTGGCCAACCCCGCTGACATCTTCCACGTCAACACCGTGGGGCCGCTCATCATGACCTTCGACGTGTCCGCCAGCAAGCAGGCGCTGGCTTTTGGCGACTCCGAGGGCTGCGTCCACCTCTGGGCTGACTCCCCAGAGGTCACTTTCAACGCCTACTCCCGTGAGACCGACTTTGCCCTGCCCTGCATGGTGGACACGCTGCCACATCTGGACTGGAACCAGGATTTGGTGCCTCTGTCGTTGATCCCGGTGCCGCTGACCAGCGATGCGTTGCTCTCGGACTGGCCGGCCGCCAACTCGGCTCCAGCACCGAGGTAATTCCCAAATTCCCACTGAAAGAATCCCCAAATTCCCTCTCTGGCAGTCTCCCCCCCTTTCCTCATGCCTAGAACAGAGGATAGAGGGATTAAATTAAATGAAAAGCAGGTTTTTATTGAAGGCTTTCAATAGGTGCACCTTGGGTAGTTAAAGGTTACACCCAAGATGTTGGTCCTGAGTTTTTCACACTAATAAGTTTGGTGCATTTACATATCAGGGGTTAATCCTCCAATTAACAGCCTCAGGTAATGGAGTTACTTCCTCCAATTACAGCCTCAGGTAATGGAGGCATTTCCTCCAGTTACAGCCTCAGGTAATGGAGTTACTTACTCCAAGTTTGCCCCCCTCAATTCACTGTTGTTTACATCTAGGAGCTTGAGTCAGGTGTCCTTGAGTTTCAGAGAGGAATTGTTTCATGTAAATAAAATGAGAGAACAGCAGCTGACAGGCTGTGGAGTTTTAGGGTTATACACTAAAGCAATACAGGATATAAAAAATATAAAAGCTGAATCCTAAGGCATCATTCCTGCTTGCCTGGGAAATAGCAGATGAGTTTCCTGCAGTGGAGGTGTGAGGATGGTGGGACATGGTCCAACCTCCCTCCCTCCCACTCCCAGTGGGATCCTGCCTCTGCTCTGCCCATGTGGAATCTCCTTTTTCTTCTTCCTACGCCAAAACCCTCATGCTCAGCACTGCTGCCCTATTACTGGGATAGAAAATGAACCTGGGGAGGGGGAAACGCTCGGGACCCCCTCAGGGTGGGTCCCTGAGCCCCCCTGGCTGGGTGGGAGATGCTGCTCTGAGCCAGGGGGTGTTTCCAGGCGAGCCCCCCCGGTGGATCCCGAAATCCTGCGCACCATGAAGAAGGTGGGGTTCATCGGCTACGCCCCAAACCCCAGGACCAAGCTCCGGAACCAGGTACCCTCTGCCAGGAGGGGCATTGTGGGAGGTTGGAGCTCTGCAGCCTGGGAGGGGATGCAGCTCTGTGCATGCTGAGGGATCCTTGAGGTTTCAGGACAAGAGGTGGAATCCCATCCTCTTCCCTCAGGATGGTGCAGGTGGAGTTTGGAGGTGGCAGCTTCTCCTGAGCAGGGGAAGGGATGGAGTTGGAGTTCCCAGTTCCATCCCTCCGTGGGTCTTGAGGGCAGGGAAGGTCTGAGCTCTTGGGAGGTTCATGGCACGTCCCTCAGCCTTGGGAAAACACTGCCCTGTGCTTTCCCACAGTGACAAATCCCTGCCAGCAGGAAGGTGCAGGTCCAGGGAGGGCCCCACTCTGCTCTGGTGGATCCCTTTGCTCATTCAGGGGAAGCAGGAAAGCCCACGAGCTGCTTGTGGGGTTTCTCCCCACCTCATGGTTCAGCTGCTCACCCCTTCTCCTCCTTCCCTGCTCCAAGATTCCTTACAGGTTAAAGGAGATGGACAACGAGTTTGACAACTTCAGCCAAGTCCCCGAGTCCCCGATCGGGCGTGAGGAGGAGCCACATCTCTACAGGGTGGCCAAGAAGTACAGGAAGGTGGGTGGTGGCCTTGGGGGGCTGCTCTGGGGCACAGTGGGGAAGAGAATCCATGGGGAGGTGTTTGTTTCACCTGTCACACTTCTGCTCAGGTCACCATCAAATACTCCAAGCTGGGGCTGGAGGATTTTGATTTCAAGCATTACAACAAGACGCTGTTCGCAGGGCTGGAGCCCCACATTCCCAACGCTTACTGCAACTGCATGATCCAGGTGGGAGCTGCTCCAGTCCCACCCAAACCCCTGTTTGTGACCCCCCCAGAGCCCCCCCTAACTGCTGGGTCTCCACCAGGTCCTGTATTTCCTGGAGCCAGTTCGCTGCCTGGTCCAGAACCACCTGTGCCAGAAGGAATTCTGCTTGGGCTGCGAGCTGGGCTTGCTCTTCCACATGCTGGATCTGTCCAGAGGAGATCCCTGCCAGGTCTGTGCTGGGCTGGGCTGCCCCAGGGAGTGGTGCTGGGCAGGCAGCTGGAAACTCCTGTCCCTTGACCTTGGGGACATTGTTCTTGCCCCATGCCCAGGGAAGCAATTTTCTGCGGGCTTTCCGCACCATCCCCGAGGCGTCGGCTCTGGGCTTGATCCTGGCAGATTCAGATGAAGCCACGGGGAAAGTGAACCTGGGGAGGCTGATTCAGAGCTGGAACCGCTTCATCCTGACTCAGCTGCACCAGGAAACCCAGGAGCAGGAGGGACCCCAGGCCTACAGGGGGGCTGGCAGCAGGTGAGGCCCTGCCATGGGGATGGGACAGGGAATGAGCCAAGCTGGGGAGGGGGACTGCTCACCAGAGAGCCCACCCATCCCTTGGGAAGTTTTCTTGCCACTCATGGCTTGAGGGATCCATGGGAACTGCAATTCTGATATATTTGAACTTTGTGCTGAACTTCTGCCCCCCTAAAACCTGTTTGGAGGCTTTACAGAGGGGCTTGGAAGGTTGGGACTGCTCAAATGGCTGATTCCCCAAAATCTGCTGGAATCTGGGAGTTGTGGGTCCCAGTGCTGATCCCAGTGCTGTTTTTGCAGCAGCTTTGGCTCCTCGGGGGACTCTGTGATCGGGCAGCTGTTCAGTTGTGAGATGGAGAACTGCAGCATGTGCCGCTGTGGGAAGGAGACTGTCCGTGTGTCCTCCACGCTGCTCTTCACCCTCTCCTACCCCGACAGCACCGGTAACAGCAGGGCCCGGCCCCCTCAGCTGGGTGGGGTTTGTCATCCATGATTTTTTCCAGCTGGAACACACCCACAGCCAGGAGCTGCCTCGGTTCCAGGGGTTGGTTTCCAACCGGCCGAGCTTTTGGCTTTAAAAAGACACTTTTGGGGCTTGACCTTCTGGTTGGTGGTTACGAGGAAAACCCCAGAGGTTTGGCTGAGCTCAGTTGGTCAAGGTTTGTGTGCTGGGGGAGGTGACGTTATTCTCCTTTCTCCCTCCAGAAAAACCAGCCAAGGATTACGAGTTCGCCCAAATTTTAAAGCGCAGCATCTGCTTGGAGCAGAACACACAAGCCTGGTGTGAGAACTGTGAGAAGTACCAGCCCACGGTGAGCCTGGCATGGGGGCACAGGCACGAGGGGCTGTGGGACACGGGCAGGAGGGGGGCAGTTTCTCCCTGAGTCACCAGGGAACCTCCTGAGCGGATGCCGGAGATTCGGTTCCTGCCCCGGCTGGCAGCTCTGGGGTATTTCCTGGGCTCTGTGAATTCCTCTCGCAGGGACAAGGATTCAGCAGGGAGAAACAACCCCCTGAGAGCTGCTGAAGCAGCTCTGTTATCCTGGAAATGCCCCCAGGACTGCAGCCAGGCAGGGAGGAAGCCAAGGCAGTGGCAGATGTCCCAAATGCCGCTTGCATGTCCCAAATCCTGCTCGGATGTCCCAAATCCTTCTCTGGGCTCTCATTCCCACCTCTCCCTGTCCCCTGCAGGTGCAGACCAGGAACATCCGCTGCCTGCCAGACGTGCTGGTCATTAACTGTGAGGTGAACAGCTCCAAGGAGGCAGATTTCTGGAAGACACAGGCTGAGGTGGGGGAGACACTCCCGGCACGCTGGGGTTGAGGTGCCCGGCCCCGCCGAGGTTTTCACTCTGCTCTCGCTGCCTCTGGCCTCTCTCCCTCCACCTGAGGACCTGGTGCAGGTTGGGTCATGCCTGGGGCACGGTGTGTACCTTTGGAATCGGAAAAGATGAGATCTCCTGGCATGGCAGAGCTGAAGGAACTGCAGGAGTGACTTTGTCCTTCCCCCAGCCCCCCCGGGAGCACCTTGGGACGTTGGGTTTCCTTTGTTTTCTCCCTGTCACCAACTTTAATATTTAATATTTTCCCTGCTCCTGGCCTGGCTGTCACCCAAGTGTCCCCAGGGCTGGCCTGTCACCGTGTGCTGATGCTTGCCTGTGTTTCGTTGCCAGTATTCCTTTCAGAAAGCCATGATGAAGAGAGGAGGCTTTGACATCACCAAGGGAAAGGAGATCTCTCTTGGAGACTGGTAGGTGACAATTCAGGAGGAATTCCTTCATGGAAAAAGTTTGGACATGCCCAGGGAGGTGGTGGAGTCACCATTCCTCCTGGAGGTGGCCAAGGAATGAGTGGATGTGGCACTCTGGGTGACAAAGCGGGGATTGGCCAGAGGTTGGACCTGATGGCCTTGGGAAGCTTTTCCAACCTCAAGGATCCTGGGATTCTGTTCCTGGGCTGGCACCTCTGAGCAGTGACACCTCCTGGGTGATTCTCTGGGCTATTTCTCGTGTAAATAATTTGATAACCTGCACCACATCCTTTTTGTCACCCACCTCGTGCCCCTTTCGTAACTGACAAAAGCCCCAAAACCACATTGGCTGAGCACCTCTCCCAGAGTCCTGCTGCAGGCAGCTCCAGCTTGCCACAGAACTTTCAGGAAAATCACAGAAAATCAGCTGGCCTGGGTGACATCTCCCTCCAGCTCAGCTTTCCATGATTCCCCGTGCAGGAAGGATCTGGGGAGCCCCGACACGGGGCATTCGTATCCTTCCGTGGAGGAACTGAAGAACATTTGGATCCCTCACGCCATCAAGATGAGGTTGACCAAGAGCAAAGAGCTCGATGTGAGCAACTGGAGCGAGACTGATGAGGTAAAGTGACAGAATCACCGTGGGTGAGGTGACAGAACCACCACGGGTGAAGTCACAGAATGGGGGATGAATTCTGTGGGTGAGGTGACAGAGGCACGTGGGGCTGTGGGAGCAGAGCTGCCTCAGAACCACTTTCTGTTGAGAGACTGATGAGGAGATAACTCAGAGGAGCACGGAAATGTCCAAAAACGGTGGTTTGGGGGGGCTCAGACATTCCTAATTCCCCCCTCAGCTGAGCCCAACAGACGACCCCGAGTCCGTGTACATCTACGACCTCATGGCCACCGTCGTCCACATCCTGGATTCTCGCACTGGGGGCAGCCTGGTGGGGCACATCAAGGTGGGAGAGACCTACCACCAGCGCAAGGAGGTGAGACCCTGAGGCCCCATCAGCCCCCTGTGAGGGGGGGTCTGTCATTCCTGGCTCTCTCAGCCAAACGTGGAGGGTTTTGGGCTGAACGTGCCAAGAGCTGCTGGGGCCCCTCAGGGGGAGGGAAGGGTTGAAGAAATCTTCTTCCCACACCCACTCGAGCTGGTTCCTCCTGGCCACGGGCACGGTGCCAGCTTGTCCTTGTACTTCCAGGTAAGGGCAGGGACGTCATCGCCCTTCCCGAGGAAAGGGCTGGTCTGGGCAGTCCTGGTTTCTGCTGGAGAGGCCCAAGACAGGAGTTCCCAGAGTTGTGTCAAGTCCCCATCCCTGTCTCTTATCTCTTGCATCTCCCTGGAGTTTTGCTCAGGAGCTGGGCAGAGCCCAGAGCCCGTCCAGCCCAATCCTTTCTCGTCCTGTGTCACCAGCCAGGGCAGCAGGGATTTCCCCACGGTGTCCCAGGAAGGGCGGGGGTTCCCACATGGGCACGGTCACACCCTCCTTTCCCTGGTAAGCAGACAGAGGAGTCACTGCTCGTGCTTTTTCCCCAGGGAGTCACACACCAGCAGTGGTACCTCTTCAACGACTTCCTCATCGAGCCCGTGGACAAGGTGAGCGCCGAGGTGACAGCCCGTGGGGCCACCAGGGCCGTCCCTGAGCGTCCCCTCTCCCCTGCAGTGCGAGGCTGTGCAGTTTGACATGAGCTGGAAGGTGCCAGCCATCCTCTACTACGCCAGGAGGAACCTCAACTCCAAGTACAACCTCGTCAGTGAGTGCCCCCCTCCCCGAGGTGGAAGTGGCGGCCGCGGTGTCCCCGCTGAGCTCCTTCCCCTTTCCCTGCGCAGTCAAGAACCCCATCGAGGCCAGCGTGCTCCTGGCTGAGGCGTCCCTGGCCCGCAAGCAGCGCAAGTGCCACGCCACCTTCATCCCCCTGATGCTCAACGAGATGCCCCAAGCTGGAGACCTGGTGGGCTTGGACGCCGAGTTCGTCACGCTCAACGAGGTGGGGGAGATCTGGGGACAAAGGGACAGAGGGACAGGGAACAGGGATGGCCCCTCTCCCCTCCCCGTGTCCCCTGGCACCCTCTGGGGCTGTTGGTCAGCACGTGTCCCGTCCTTGGTGGCAGGAGGAGGCTGAGCTGCGCAGCGATGGCACCAAGTCCACCATCAAGCCCAGCCAGATGTCGGTGGCCCGGATCACCTGCGTGCGTGGGCAGGGTCCCAACGAGGGCGTGCCCTTCATCGATGACTACATCTCCACCCAGGAACAGGTACGGGGCTCCACCTGGGCTCACGCTGCTCCCCAGGCCACCAGAGGGACATGGGCCTGCTCTGCAGGTGACAGTGACCTCATCTGGGTATGTGTGTGTTCTCTGTGGTGAGCTCACTTGGGCAACTCTGGGTTCTCCATGGTTACCTCATCTGGACACCTATGTGTTCTCCATGGTGACCTCATTTGTGTTCTCCATGGTGACCTCATTTGGACAACTCTGTGTTCTCCATGGTGACCTCACCTGGACAACTCTTTGTTCTCCATGGTGACCTCCCCTGGGTTCCTCTGTGTTCTCCATGGTGACCTCACCTGGATGCTTGGGTGCTCCCCATGAACTCCTCTGTCCTCTATGGTGACCATATCTGGACACCTGTGTGCTCCCTGTGGACAGCTGGGTGCACCCTATGGACACCTGGCTGCTCTCCAGGCACCTCTTTGTCCCCTTTGGTGACCTTACCTGGACCTCTGTGTTCTCCATGGTGACCTCACTTGGACTCCCACTCACCTGGGTGCTGACCATGGACACCTGGGTGCTCCCCTGTGTCCTCCATGGTGACCTCACTTGGACTCCCACTCACCTGGGTGCTGACCATGGACACCTGGGTGCTCCCCTGTGTCCTCCATGGTGACCTCACTTGGACTCCCACTCACCTGGGTGCTGACCATGGACACCTGGGTGTTCTCCATGGACACCTGGGTGCTCCCCTGTGTCCTCTGTGGTGACCTCACCTGCACTCCCATGTCCTCCATGGTGACCTGGGGCTGTTGTCCTACACCACCAGCCCCCTGCCAAGGGGCTGAGAGAGGAATTGAGGAGGGGGCAGAGCCCCTGGTCCCTGCAGCCCCCCTCCAGGTGCCCTGGTCTCCACAGGTGGTGGATTACCTGACCCAATACTCGGGGATCAAGCCAGGAGATTTGGATGCCAAGATCTCCTCCAAGCACCTGACCACCCTCAAGTCCACCTACCTGAAGCTGCGTTTCCTCATCGACGTGGGCGTCAAGTTTGTGGGCCACGGGCTGCAGAAGGATTTCCGTGTCATCAACCTGATGGTGACAACTGACCCCCCTCCCTGGCCATGGGGGGCTGGGCTGGGGCTGGGGAGGGGTCCCTGACGCTGCAGCAGGACCCTGTCCCCTCCCCTGGGGAATCTGCAGGCAGCCCCAACAAGGGAAGAGATGAGAATCTTGTTTCAGAAAGGCAGATTTATTATTTTATTTTATATATATATATATAAATATTAATTATAAATAATAAATAGTATATAACATATTAAATATATACTATATATATTTAATAGATAGGTCTATATTTCTATATATTATATACATATTATTTATATATAATATATTTATACATTTATATATTATTTATATATATATCATGTATTATATTAAAATATATCAACTACACTAAAAGAATAGAAGAAAGGATTTCATCAGAAGGCTTGAAAGGAAAAGAATGGAATGATAATAAAATCTTGTGACTGACCAGCGAGTCTGAGACAAGCTGGACTGTGATTGGCCATTAATTAAATTAATTAATTAGAGACCAATCAAAGATGCACCAGTTACATCCCACAGCAACAAATAATTATTGTTTATATTTAATTTCTGAGGCCTCTCAGCTTCTCAGGAGAAAAAATATCCTGAGGAAAGGATTTTCCATGTAACATGTCCGTGCCACTCCGCCAGGTGCCCAAGGACCAGGTGATCGACACCCGTGTACCTGTTCCACATCCCGAGGAAGAGGATGATCTCCCTGCGCTTCCTCGCCTGGTACTTCCTGGGTCGGGTACCGGAGCTCGGGGACCCGGGAAGGGGCGGAGCCCTCCCGGAGGCTCCCGGCGCTGACGCGGGGCTGTCCCCGCAGACCTGAAGATCCAGGGCGAGACCCACGACAGCATCGAGGACGCGCGGACGGCGCTGCAGCTCTACCGCAAGTACCTGGAGCTGAGCCCGCAGGGCGCGGAGCCCGAGGAGTTCCGCAAGGTGCTCAAGGGGCTCTACGAGAAGGGCCGCAAGCTGGACTGGAAGGTGCCCGAGCCCGACAGCCAGAGCAGCCCCAAGCGTAAGATGGCACCGCTGTGCCTGTGTCCCCTGTCCGTGCTGCCGTGTCCCCCGTTCCCGTGCTGTGTCCCCACAGATGGGGCCGTGTTCCCCACTGTCCCCATGTCCCCTCTTCCCTCCCCGTGTCCCCTTTCCCTCAGGTGTCCCCTGTCACCCCCGGTGTCCCCTCCCCATGTCCCCTCTCACCCCCAATGTCCCCTCTCCCTTCCCCGTGTCCTCTCTCCCCCGGTGTCCCCTCTCCCCTGCCACGTCCCCGGTGTCCCCTCTTCCCCCATGGTGTCCCCTCTCCCCCGGTGTTCCCTCTTCCCCCATGGTGTCCCCCTCTCCCCCGGTGTCCCCTCTCCCCCGCCATGTCCCCGGTGTCACCGCGGTGTCCCCACAGACGGGGCCGTGTTCCCGCCGGTGCTGGCCCTGTGACCGGATTCCCCGCGAGGAGCAGCGCCGGGAGCAGACCGGACACAGAGCGTGGAACTGGAACCAGCAGCGGGCCCGGGGCTGTCCCCCGCCCCGCCCGACCCCGCTCCGGGCCCGGTGCCCCGGGGCTCCCCTTCCTTTCCCTGCCGGTACCGGGAAGCACTGCCCGACCCCCGCCCCGCTCGCCCGCCGGACCGGGCGCCTTCATAAAGCAGCCTCGGACCCCCGTGCGACCGTGTCCTCCTTGGCTCCGGGGGGCGGCACCGGCTCCGGGGGCACGGCACAAGGAGCCGGGCTCACCGGGCGGGTACCGGGACTGGGGCACGGCACAAAGGATCGGGGCGGATCGGGACTGGGGCCGGGAGCTGGGCACGGAGGAGCCGAACCGGGACCGGGACAGGAGGGGAAGGTCCCGGGTCGGGCACAGAGCAAGAGCGGGGCTGGCACCGGGGACACGGCAGGAATTACCGGGACCGGGGCTGGGAGCAGGGACACAGTGCAGAGGAGCCAGCCCGGGGCTGGTACCGGGGACATAGCAGGAATCACCGGGACCGGGCTCGGAACGGGACCGGCACAGGGAGCACGGCAGGAAGGACAAGGTTCGGGTCGGTGCTCAGACCGGGGGCACGGCAGGACGGTCCAGGGCTCAGATCGGGGGCACGTCAGGACGAACCCGGCCCCGGTCCCGGTCCCAGGTCGCGGCGGAGCCGGGGCGGGGGCGTGGCCACACCGCTCCAGTGGGCGGGGTCACGTCAGGCCCCGCCCGCTCGGGGCCGAGCGCCACGCGGCCGGGCCCTGGCAACGGCGGGGCCCTCGGCGCCCGTCCGGGGCTGCCCTCGGCGCCGCCTGCTCGCGGGACTGCCCCGCCGCGGCGCTCGGAGCCGCCCCTGCTGGTCTGACCGGTCCGACCGGCTCCGCCGCCCGCTCCGGCTCGGCCGCCGCCCGCTCGGAGCGGCCGTGACCCACGGCGCTGCGGGCCGGGGGGGCGCGCCGGGACCGGCGGCGCCGCGGGCAGTCCCGGGGCAGCCGGTCCGGTGTGAGGGGCGGTGGGAGCGGGACGGGAGAGCGGCCGGTACGGGGGGCGCAGGACGGGGGGAGGTTCGGCCGGGCCGGGGCTCGGGATGGGGGGTGCGGTACGGGACTGCTCGGTCGGGCTCGGGATGAGCGGGCTTCGGGGAAGGCGATGGGCTCGGCTGTGGGGGCGAAGGGCTCCATAGGGGGCTGTGGGGGATCCCGGAGGGGAGGGGGCTCTGTGAGGGCGGCTGAGCGCTGCTCCATAGGCGAGGGGGCTCTGTGGGGCTCTGGGCTCTGTCCTATAGAGGAAGGGTCTCTGTAAGGGCTTTAGCCTCTGCCCTATAGAGGAGTGGGCTCTGTGCTCTGCCCTATGGGGAGGGGTCCCTGTAGGGGCTCTGGGCTCTGCCCTGTAAGAAACGGGCTCTGAAGGGGCCCTATGGGGCTGTGCCCTATGGGGAGGGGTCCCTGTGGGGTCCAGCCGCACTAACGGGACTCAGAGCGGACCGGGAAGGGGAACACCGAGGATGAAGCCCTAAGGAGAGCCGGGCTCTGCGGGTCCCGGGGGGTCCCGGGCAGGGATGGCCCTTGGGTGGGACGGGGTGTGGGGACAGCGGGGCCACCAGGAGCCCGCAGGTGACAGCGCTGGAGCTGCCCCGTGCCCGCAGGTGACAGCGGAGCCCTGAGGATGCGGGACCGGATCCCGGGAATCTGTGGAGCCCCGGGGATGCGGGGCCGGGTCCCGGGAATCTGCGGAGCCCCGGGGATGCGGGGCCGGGTCCCGGGAATCTGCGGAGCCCCGGGGATGCTGCTCGGCCTGGCCCTGGCCTTGGCATCGCTGCTGCCCGCGGCCGGAGCCCGCCGGAGCCAGGACCTGCACTGCGGAGGTGTGGGGGGACACGGGGGACCGGATGGGGTGGGACAGGGGCAACAGTGGATACAGGGACAGGATGGGACAGCTGGGACAGGGTGGGGAAATGGGAGAAAAGGGAGGACAGGGACATGGGGACAGGATGAAATGGGGAGACAGGGCTGAACAGAGGGACAGAGGAGACAGCAGGACAGGCCAGGGTGGTGGCACAGGGCTTGGGAGTGTCCAGGGGGACAGGCTGAGGGTCACCAGCCCATGGGGACCCCTCCCCATCCCAGTGTGTCCCAGTCACACCAGTCTGGCTGTGGGCAGCCACAGGAGCACACGTGCCATGTGTCCCGTGTCACCGTGTCCCCCACAGCCTGCCGGGCGTTGGTGGATGAGCTGGAGTGGGAGATCGCCCAGGTGGACCCCAGAAAAACCATCCAGATGGGCTCGTTCCGCATCAACCCCGACGGCAGCCAGTCCGTGGTGGAGGTGAGGCCCCTGCCCATGTCCCCACTCCCGGGGCCTCTCCCAGGAGGTGTGTGGGGAAGGGTCCCCATGGGTGGGAGACCCTCAGCCCGTCCCCCTGGAGGACACAGGGGGTCCAGCTGGCCCCAGTGGACACCCCCAAGCTCTGTGCCACCACCCTGGCCTGTCCCCCTGTCTTGTCTTGCTGTCTCCTCTGTCCCTGTCCTCCCTTCTCCCCCATTTCCCACCTGCCCTGCCGTCTCCCCACTGTTCCCCTGTCCCATCCTGTCTACATTGTCTCTGTCCTCCCTTTTCCCCTGTTCCCCACCCTGTCCTGCTCTGTCCCCTCTGCCCCACCACCAGTGTCCCCACTCCCGGGGCTGCTCCCGGGGACCCTGCAAACCCTTGCCCGGGGCCACTCCCGGTGTCCTCACTCCCAGGGGACTCCACTGACCCCTGCCTGGTTCCTCTCCCGATGTCCCCCTGGTGTCCCTGCTGACCCCTGCCTGGTTCCTCTCCTGGTGTCCCTACACCCCAGGGCCACTGCTGGTGTCCCTGCTGACCCCTTCCCGTTCCTCTCCCGGTGTCCCCGCTGCCAGGGCCACTCCAGGGCCTCTCCCGGTGTCTCTGCTCTCCGTGTCCCCGCTCTCGGGGCCTCTCCCAGTGTCCCCTCTCCCGGTGCTGACCCTGGGGACCCCCTGACCCCTCTCCCGGGGCCGCAGGTGCCGTACGCCCGGTCGGAGGCGCACCTGACGGAGCTGCTGGAGCGGGTCTGCGAGAAGATGAAGGAGTACGGGGAGAAGCTGGACCCGGCCACGCAGCGCAAGAGCTACGTGAGAGTCATCTCCCACGATGGCACCAAGATGGACCTGTCCGGGGTCAAATTCGACGGGGATGTCATCAACAGCCTGAAATTCGCTGTGTGTGAGGGCATGGGGGGGAAATGGGGGGAAATGGGGGGAAATGGGGCAAAAAATGGGAGAAATGGGGCGAAAAATGGGGGGAAGTGGTGGGGAAAGGGAGGACAGGGATGTGGGGACAGGATGGGACAGTGGGGATAGGGTGGGAAATGGGAACAGTGGGGACAGGGCAGGACAGGGTGGGAAATGGGGCAAAAGGAGGACAGGGACATGGGGACAGGATGGGACGGGAACAGTGGGGACAGGGCAGGACAGGTGAGAAGGAGGACAGGGACATGGGGACAGGATGGAACAGTGGGGACAGGGTGAGAAATGGGGAAAAGGGATGACAGGGACATGGGGACAGGGCAGGACAGGGCGGGAAATGGGGCAAAGGGAGGACAGGGACATGGGGACAGGATGGGATGGGAACAGTGGGGACAAGGCAAGACAGGTGAGAAACGAGGACCAAAGGGAGGACAGGGACATGGGGACAGGGCAGGACAGGGTGGGAAATGGGCGAAGGGAGGACAGGGGCTCCCGTGGGCTGGCGGTGTCACCGGTGTCACCGTTGCAGTGCGAGAGCATCGCTGAGGAGTACGAGGACGAGCTGATCGAGTTCCTGTCCCATGAGGCTGACAACGTCAAGGACCGGCTCTGCAGCAAGAGGACGGGTGAGATGGGGGGGCCTGGGGGGCTCTGCTGCTGCTCCTGGGGCTGAGCTGAGCTGAGCTGAGATGCCAGCCCAGAGCTGGGGCTGATCCTGGGGGTCTCTCCTGCTGATCCTGGGGGTCTCTCCTGCTGTTCCTGGGGGTCTCTCCTGCTGTTCCTGGGGGTCTCTCCTGCTGTTCCAGGGATCGTGGCTGCTCTCTCTGTGCTGGGATGGGATTTTCTTCCAGCCCAGGGCAAGGAGGAGTTGCAAATTCTTCCCCTAATCCCAGCAGCCCATTGCAGTGCCGGGACCCTGCTGGCTCTGGGGTTGTTTTGGGATGCTGGGGCCGAGCCAGGGCAGCTGCTGTGCTGACTCTGTGGTCTCTCCTGGCGCATCCAATGGCCCTGTCCCATCCTGGGGCTATTTCCAGCTCACAAACAGCCAGGTCAGGGCATGCTGTGACCTTTGGGCAATCCTGGACGGGGCCCTGGATGGGGCCAGGGCTGTCCCTTTGTCCCTGGCACAGCCAGCAGGGCAATGCTCTGCCCCAGGGGATCCTGAGGGTCTCCACAGCTGCTCCTCCTGCAGTGGAGGGGACAGAGCAGGGACAGGCCAGGCTGTGGCTGTGTCCAGACAGCCACATTTGTCACTAACCACAGGACACAGGCAGGGAAATGCCACTGGCCCCAGCTTGGGTCACTGCAGGGACCGGTCCTGGCAGGGGACAGAGCAGCAGGAGGAGTCCCACAGGGCTCTGATGTGTCCTGGGGGTCCCACAGGGCTCCAGCACATCCTGAGGGTCCCACAGGGCTCTGATGTGTCCTGAGGGTCCCACAGGGCTGTCACAGCCTGGGGGTCTTGTGGGATCTCTGCATCCTGACGGTCCCACAAGGCTCTAATGTGTCCTGGGGGTCCCACAGGGCTGCTGTGTCCTGGGGGTCTCCTGGGGGTCTGGGGCATCCTGAGGGTCCCATGGGGCTCCAACATGTCCTGGGGGTCCCACAGGGGTCTGATGTGACCCAGTGGTCCCCAAGAGCTCCCCCACACCCCCATTGTCCCTCATTGTCCCCACAGACCTGTGTGACCATGCGCTGCACATCCCGCACGATGAGCTGTGACTGCCCCGGGAGCGGGGACCAGGACGGCGCTGGGACCCACCGGGACATCCTTGGGACCCACCGGGATCTCCTTGGGACCCACCGGGATGTCCCCAGGGATTTCCCCAGCACCCACCAGGACATCCCCAGGACAGACAGATCTCCAGGACCTCCCCAGCTGCCTCGCCCCGTGCAGAGCTCCCGTCCTATTTATTCCCCATCTGGGGCCACCGGGACGGCCACGGGGCCGGGGCCACCTCCTGGCTCCCGTGGGGACATTTCAGGGACATTCCTGCCCCGCTGCCGGGGGACATGGGGACACAGCGGGGCTCAGTCCCCGCGGGGTGGGGGATTTGGGGACCCCCCTCTGTTTTGCAGGCAATAAAGGGGCTGTGGGCAGCTGTGGTGTGGTGTGTGTGTGTGGGATGGGGACAGCAGTGTCCCCACGTTGTCCCCCTCGTGGGTGGCTCTGTGTCACCCCAAGTCACCCATGGGGGTCCAGCCCTTCAGCCGTGGGTGGTCACCCCGTGTCACCCTGTGTCACCTCACGCCATCCACCGTGGAGGTGCTGGCTCTCAGCTGCCACCCGCTGTCATCCAACCCCGCCACTGAGAAGGTTCTGGCCTCTCTGCCGTGGCCTGTGTCACCTCATGTCACCTGGCCAGGGGACAGCAGCAGCAGGAGGGCTCTGCCCCTCTCCTGGCGCCCGTTACCCTGTGTCACCCCATGTCACTCCATTGTGTCACCCGGGGCCGGCAGGACAATGTCCTGGCCTCAGCGGCCACGGTGACATGCCACCCTCTGACGTCACCGCTGAGCCACCTGCCACATCCTATCACCTCGAGCCACTGTGGCCACCTACAGGATGACGTCATGGGCTCCCGTGACCTCATACCGCCCCGCCGAGCGCCTGGTGATGTCACGGGGAAGCCCCCCGCCCCAACAGCCGAACCCCACCGGGACACCGGCGCGGCCTCGGGGATGACACCGGGACGTGACGTCACGCACTGCGGCCGGTGACGTCACGAGACGGGGCGGGCACCCCCTCACCCCACCCCTGGTCCTGATCAGGCGAATGCGGCGGCCACCTATAGCTTGCGCCCCCCGCCACTTCATTAGCGTAACCCCGCCCCACGGCGCGCCGCTTGACCAATAGCAAACGGCTCTGCCCCGGTTGGGGGCGGGGTTATGCTAATAACCAGCGCCGCGCTCCGTCCCGCCCTCACGTCGAGGACCCCCGGCCGCCGCCGCTCCGGCCCCGCTCCCGCCCCGGCCCCGCTCCCGGTCCCGGCCCCGCTCCCGGTCCCGGCCCCGTTCAGCCCCGGCCTGTCCCGTCCCGGTACCGCCATGACGCTCCTCGCCGCCGGCAGCCGAGCGGCCGCGCGCCTCCGCGGGCCCAAGGTGAGCGCGCCCGGCCCGGCCTCGCCGCGCCGCGCCTTAAAGGGGCGACGCCGCGGGGGGAAGGGAGAGCGGGGGGGTCCGGTTCTTAAAGGGGCGACGCGGGGGGCGCTGCCTTAAAGGGGCCGCGCGGTGGCGGCGGAGGAGGGGGGATGGGACCGGGGTGACCGGGATCGCGATCGGCATCGCGGCCGGGATCGGGACGGGCTGGGCGCGGGGCCGCAGCGGCAGCACGTGGTGGGAACCGGCGCCGGGCGCTTCTCAGAGCCGGGGGCGCCGGGAGTGGCTCGGGGGGCTCCGGGCCCGCTCCGCGCCCGGGGGGCTCCGCTGCTGCCCCCGCCCCGGGGCAGCCCCGCTGGGGGATCCGGTCCCGCCGCTCCCCCTCGTTGTGCAGCGCTGGGCATGGGGGGTCCCGGGAGCCTCCGGGATCCCCGCACCGGTTCCGGGAGCGCCGCACCGGCCCCGGGATCCCGCACCCGGTGGCACCGGCAGTAGGGGGGGTAGAGGCGGGGACCGTCCCCGCCGCCGCCGCCACCGCCCTTCCCCAGCGTCTCGGTGCCGTAGAGGACACCGGGGTCACAGCGAGGGGACCCCCGTGCGCCGGTACCGGGCCGCAGGAGCAGCCCCGGCCCCTCCGGTGTGTTTGCCTTGGCCGCTGCCCCGGCGTTTCGTAACGGGCGCTGCGGTGTCTTTATCGACCGGGCGATATTTTGGGATATTCCCGATGCCCCACTTGGCCCTGCTCCCCCGCCAAACCGAGCGGACCGGGGCCGCCCCCTGGCCTGAGCCGTGATCCCGACCCTCCTCTTCCTCCTCCTCCTCCTCCTCCCCTCGCCCCGACCCCGCAGCCCCGAACCGCGGAGCCCCCGCACCCCCGGGGCACAACGGGAGCCACCGGGAGGGTCCCGCTGTGCCCCCGGCTCCCCCCGGCCGCTGCCCGGTGTCACCGCCAACACGTGTGACCTTGAGCCGGTGGCACCTCGGTGACAGCCGGGACGAGCCGTGGGGACCCCCAAAACGGGGGTGACACCGGGGGGGACACGGCGGCGACAGCGGCCGCCTTGACCTTGGGCTCGCCGCTGCCGCCTCCATTGTTCCGCCGGCATTTTCCCCTCCCGGTGCCGCCTGTTGCGGGGGGGACGCGGCCTCGCCACCGGCCACGGCCGCACCCGCCCCACCGGCGACCCCCTGGCCGGACCGGGGGTTCCCGGGGGACACCTCGGGGGGGTTCTCGGCAGCGCGGCCCTCCCAGCGGAAACACCGAGTCACGTTCTGGCTCTGCCGCAGGCGCTGCCGCAGCTCCGGGCCCCGCGGGACCGCCGGTGTCCCCGCGGGTGGCGGCCCCGGTGCGTCCCGGTGTCTCCCGGTGCGTCCCCGCGGCGGGCGCTGCCAAGGCCGGGCTGTGTTCCCGGGGAGTCCCCGCGGTTCCCGGTTCCCACGCGTGGGCGAGGAACAAAGTTCGGATTCCCCGGCTCAGGAAAACCGCGGCCGTTCCTGGCCGGGCGCGGCTCCAGGAAGGAGAACCCGCGGTGCCCGTGCCAGCGACGGCTGCGGGGGCAGCGCGGGGCCGCCCCGGCTGATCCCGGCTCTGATCCCGGCTCTGATCCCGGCCCGGCTGATCCCCGCCCGCGTGGGCGAGGAGGCTCCGGTGTCCTTGGGAACCGGGCTCTCACCTGGGGGGGCTCATCTGGCAGCCCCCACCCCCAAAAAACGAGGCTCTGCCCTGGTGACGGGGGTGTCTCTGTGTCCCACAGAATGCACCGTGTGTCCTCTTCGCTGCTCGCCACGCCAGCGCCGCCACGGTAAGGGGGGCTCTCTGCTGTGACCCCCACCCTGTCGCTGTTCCCTTCTCCTGATGCCTCTGCCCTGGGGCTGCCTCTCCTGAGGCCATTTGTCACCCCCTTATCACCCCCTCCACCATGACCCCCTCTCCTGTCGCTTTTCTCCAATGGGAGTTCCCTTTCCTGTCCCCATCTTTCTTGTCACCCCCCTTTCCTGTCACCTCTTCCCAAGGGGAGCCCCGTATTCTGTTGCCCCTTCTCCTGTCACCTCCTTTCCTGTCACCCCTTCCTTTGACCCCCTCTCTTCTCACCCCTCCTCAAAGGGGGAACCCTCTCCCATCTCCTGTCACCCCCTTTCCTGTCACCCCCTTTTCTTTTGGCCCCCTCTTCTCTCACCCCTCTCTAAGGGGAGGCCATTTGTCATCCTCCTTCTTGTCCCCATCTTTCTTGTCACCTCCTCTGCCTTGACCCCGTCTCCTGTCACTTTTCTTCAGTGGGAGCCCCCTTTCCTGTCCCCTCTCCCCAAGGGGAGCCCCCTGTGCTATTGCCCCTTTTCCTGTAACCCCCTTTCCTTTGGCCCCCTCTTTTCTTACCCCTTTCCAAGGGGAGTCCTCTCTCCTGTCACCCCCCTTTCCTGTCCCCTCTCCCCATGGGGAGCCCCCTGTGCTATTGCCCCCTCTCCTGTCACCCCCTTTCCTGTCCCTATTTCTTTTGTCACCCCTTTCCAAGGGGAGTCCCCTTTCCTGTCCCCATCTTTTTTGTCACCCCCCTTTCCCATCACCCCTCTCCATGGGGAGCCCCCTCTCCTGTCACTCCCTTTCCTGCCCCACATCTCCTGTCACCCTCTCCCTTGCCACATCTTCTCCTTGTCCCCCTTGTTCTGTCACCCCCTCTGCCGTGCTCAGCCCCCCTCTCACAGCCCTGTCCCTCGTCCCCAGAACCTCAAGGACGTTTTGGCCACCATGATCCCCAAGGAGCAGGCCAAGATCAAGAGCTTCCGGCAGCAGCACGGCAGCACGGCCATCGGCCAGATCACCGTGGACATGGTGAGTGTGGGGACACGCTGGGGACATTGGGGACACCGGGCACTGCCACCGGCCCTCACCCCCTCACCGTGAGCTCCTGGCCCTTTCCAGGTGTACGGAGGCATGAGGGGCATGAAAGGGCTGATCTACGAGACCTCGGTGCTGGATCCTGATGAGGTAGGACCCTGTTCCCAGCCATTCCCAGCCATTCCCACCCCGTCCCAGCCCATCCCTGGGTCCCTCTGACTCTCCCTGCCCGCAGGGGATCCGTTTCCGCGGCTACAGCATCCCCGAGTGCCAGAAGAAGCTGCCCAAAGCTGCGGGGGGAGAGGAGCCGCTGCCCGAGGGGCTCTTCTGGCTGCTGGTGACCGGAGAGATCCCAACCCAGGAGCAGGTACTGCTGGCAGGGGGCTGGGAAACGGCTGGGGAGGGGTCTGAGAGACCCCCAGACCCCGGAGAGGGGGCTGGGAAATGGCTGAGAAGGGTCTGAGAGACCCCAGACCCAGGAGAGAGGGCTGGGAAATGGGTGAGAAGGGTCTGAGAGCCCCCAGACCCAGGAGGGGGATGGCAAACACCTGAGGGGGAGTCTGAGAGCCCCCAGACCCAGGAGAGGGGGCTGGGAAATGGCTGGGGGGGGGTCTGAGAGCCCCCAGACCCAAGAGAGGGGGCTGGGAAATGGGTGAGAAGGGTCTGAGAGACCCCAGACCCAGGAGAGGGGGCTGGGAAATGGCTGAGAAGGGTCTGAGAGCCCCCAGACCCCGGAGAGGGGACTGGGAAATGGGTGAGAAGGGTCTGAGAGACCCCAGACCCAGGAGGGGGATGGCAAACACCTGAGGGGGGGGTCTGAGAGCCCCCAGACCCAGGAGAGGGGGCTGGGAAATGGATGAGAAGGGTCTGAGAGACCCCAGAGCCAGGAGAGGCTGTCAAACAGCTCGGGGGGGTTCTGAGAGCCCCCAGAGCCAGGAAGGGGCTGTCAAACAGCTCGGGGGGCTCTGGCAGCCCCCAGCCCCACACGTCAGCCCCGCCGTGTGCCCGTAGGTGACCTGGCTGTCCCGGGAGTGGGCCAAGCGTGCGGCTCTGCCCTCGCACGTGGTGACCATGCTGGACAACTTCCCCACCAACCTGCACCCCATGTCCCAGCTGAGCGCCGCCGTCACCGCCCTCAACAGCGAGAGCAAATTCGCGCGCGCCTACGCCGAGGGCATCCACCGAGCCAAGTACTGGGAGGTACGGCCCTTTGCACCAGGGGCGTTCCACATCGGTGTTAAATCAGAGTTTAATGTTGGTGTTCATGTCAGATTAATACCAGTTCATTCATTGGTGTTAATTTAATGCCAGTTAAATTAGTTGGTATTTAACTCGTACCGATAAGCTGGATCGGTACAGTTTATTGTACCAGCTGGAACGTGCCTGGGCTCCTCTGGCTCTTGCTGCCTGACCAGAGGTGGCAGCTGGGGTGGTTTCACCTCAGAGACACTTTTGGCTGGCTGGATCACCCCAGAGACGCTTTTGGGTATCTGGGTGTGTGGTGTTTCACTCCTAAAACACTTTTGGCTGGCTGGATATTGCAGCAGGGCACTTGGGGCAAATCCAGGCATGCAGGAGCTCAGGTTTACCTCTGCTGGAGAAGCTTTAAGGCCATGGTGAAGGAAAGGAGTCGGGTTCTGCTGGAGGGTTTGGATCCAGAGCTTTATTCTGGCCCACAGGCCTCTGAATCCAGCAGCAGCTCCAACAGAACTCCCTGAGCCCGTGGTTGCTGTTCCTGTTAACCCCAGGGAGAGGGGCAGGGAAGGGGTAGGGAGCCACCAACCAGGGACAGGAGGGGGAGTCTCAGGGGACAAATGACACCTGGATGGCCCAATGTCCCCCAGGGCTGAGAGGCATCTTTTGAACTTTGCCAATCCCACAGCCTCCTAATCCTACAAACCCCAATTCTTGAACCTCTCAATCCCACAGCCTCCTAATCCTACAAACCCCAATTCTTCTGGAATGCCAGGATTGACAGACAGCACTCAGCAGGGGCAAGGGAAGGGGAAGGGAGTGGTGATTGCCACACCGATCATTTGTGCCCTTTTTTGTCTAGGGGCATTATAAGTTGTTCTGTAACTAGGTTGACAAACCATAGCTGGAGGGTTCATGGATTGTCTGGGGATGGTAGTAAGAGAGCTGGGGATGTTACTGAGATGAGGATTGGTGGGATTCCTAGGAGGGATGGGCTGGAAAATTCTCAAAGAAGCTTCAAGTTCAGCTTCAGGGGGTCGTGCTTGGGAAGGACCTGGGGTAACTGAGACGGGCGGCACACAATGTGGGGGAATCGCTGAACTTTGCTGTGGGTTTGGGTACAAAGGGGTCAGGGGAGCACGTTCTGACCCTGCTGGTGGCAGTTTGTGTACGAGGACGCCATGGACCTGATCGCCAAGCTGCCCTGCGTGGCCGCCAAGATTTACCGGAACCTTTACCGGGAGGGCAGCGGCATCGGGGCCATCGACCCCAACCTGGACTGGTCGCACAACTTCACCAACATGCTGGGCTACACCGACCCCCAGTTCATCGAGCTCATGAGGCTCTACCTCACCATCCACAGGTGCGAGCTGGGGCAGACGGGGACGAGGAGCAGGGCTGGGGATGGGCCTGGGCTGCTCCAGGGGTGTGTCAGCAGGGGAGGGGTCCCTGTAGGGGCTCTGTGCTCTGCCCTATAGGGGAAGGGGCTCTGTGGGGCTGTGCCCTGTAGGGGAGGGGGCTCTGTGGAGCTCTGCAGGTGCTGTGCACCATAGGGGAGGGGTCCTTGCAGGGGTTCTGGCCTCTGCCCTATAGGGGAACGGGCTCTGTGGGGTTCTGGGCTGTGCCCTATAGGGGAGGGGTCCCTGCAGGGGCTCTGCCCTATAGGGGAGGGGGCTCTGTGGGGTTCTGGGCTTTCCCCATAGGGGAGGGGTCCCTGTAGGGGCTCTGTGGGGTTCTGCCCTATAGGGGAAGGGGCTCTGTGGGGCTCTGCCCTATAAGAGAGGGGGCTCTGTGGGGCTGTGCCCTATAGGGGAGGGGGCTCTGGGCTCTGCCCTATAGGGGAGGGGGCTCCGTGGGGCTCTGCCGTATAGGGGAGGGGGCTCCGTGGGGCTCAGCCCTATAGGGGAGGGGGCTCTGTGCTCTGCCCTATAGTGGGAGGGGGCTCTGTGGGGCTGTGCCCTATAGGGGAGGGGGCTCTGTGGGGCTCTGGGCTCTGCCCTATAGGGGAGAGGTCCCTGTAGGGGCTCTGTGGGGCTGTGCCCTATAGAGGAGGGGGCTCTGTGCTCTGCCCTATAGGGGAGGGGGCTCTGTGGGGCTCTGCCCTATAGGGGAGGGGGCTCTGTAGGGCTGTGCCCTATAGGGGAGAGGGCTCTGGGGGTGTCACCAGGAGCAGGCAGGGCTGGGGTTGAACCAGGCTGGCAGCCCCGTGCCCCCAAAGGCTGTGGGAGCCGTGTGTGGGGTCCGGGGGTGCTGACGGGGCCGTCCTCCCGCAGTGACCACGAGGGAGGGAACGTCAGCGCCCACACGAGCCACCTGGTGGGCAGCGCCCTGTCCGACCCCTACCTGGCCTTCGCCGCCGCCATGAACGGCCTGGCCGGGCCCCTGCACGGCCTCGCCAACCAGGTGGGGGCTGCTCCCTGTCCGTGTGTCCGTCCCTGCTCCCTGTCCATGTGTCTCTGCTCCCTGGCCGTGTGTCTCTCCTCACCCTGTCCGTGTGTCCGTCCCTGCTCCCTGTCCGTGTGTCCGTCCCTGCTCCCTGTCCGTGTGTCTGTCCCTGCTCCCTGTCCATGTGTCCGTCCCTGCTCCCTGTCCATGTGTCCCTGCTCCCTGTCCGTATGTCCGTCCTTGCCCTGTCCATCTGTCCCTGCTCCCTGTCTGTCTGTCCCTGCTCCCTGTCTGTGTGTCCGTCCTTGCCCTGGCCGTGTGTCCGTCCTTGCCCTGGCCGTGTGTCCGTCCTTGCCCTGGCCGTGTGTCCCTGCTCCCTGGCTGTGTGTCCGTCCTTGCCCTGTCCGTGTGTCCCTGCTCCCTGTCCGTGTGTCCGTCCCTACTCCCTGTCCGTGTGTCCGTCCTTGCCCTGGCCGTGTGTCCCTGCTCCCTGTCCGTGTGTCCGTCCTTGCCCTGTCCGTGTGTCCGTCCCTGCTCCCTGTCCGTGTGTCCGTCCTCGCCCTGTCCGTCTGTCCCTGCCCTCACTCCCTCCGTTCCCGCAGGAGGTGCTGCTGTGGCTCACGGACCTGCAGAAGGAGCTGGGCAAGGATGTGTCTGACGAGAAGCTGAGAGATTTCATCTGGAACACGCTCAACTCGGGCAGGGTCAGCTGGGAGAGAGCCCGGGGCTCGGGGGGGCTCAGGGACCATCCTGGGGCTCAGGGGGGCCCTGCTGGGGCTCAGGGGGGCTCAGGGACCATCCTGGGGCTCAGGGGGGCCGTGCTGGGGCTCAGGGGCTGTTCCAGGTCCCATCCCAGGGCTCAGGGGCCATTCCAGGAGCTCAGAGGCTGTTCCATGGCTCAGGGGCAGTTCCAGGTCCTGTTCCAGGGTCCATCCCAGGGCTCAGGAGCCATTTCAGGTCCTGTTTCAGGGGCTCAGGGCCCATTTCAGGGGCTCAGGGCCCATCCCAGGGGCTCAGGGGCTGTTCCTGGTCCTGTTCCAGGCACATCCCAGGGGCTCAGGTCCTGTTCCAGGCCCATTTCAGGGGCTCAGGGGCTGTTCCAGGTCCCGTTCCAGGGTTCAGAGCCCATTCCAGGCCCATCCCAGGGCTCAGGAGCAGCTCTGAGCCCCCCATCCCCGCAGGTGGTGCCCGGCTACGGGCATGCGGTGCTGCGCAAGACGGACCCGCGCTACACCTGCCAGCGGGAGTTCGCCCTCAAGCACCTGCCCAAGGACCCCCTGTTCAAGCTGGTGGCTCAGCTCTACAAGATCGTCCCCAACGTGCTCCTGGAGCAGGGCAAGGCCAAGAACCCCTGGCCCAACGTGGATGCCCACAGCGGGGTCTTGCTGCAGGTGAGCCCAGGCTGCTCTGGGCCTTTGGCTGTGTCCTCCTGTGCTGTCTGTCCCCTTTCCTGTCACTCTGTCCTTTTCTCTGCCCTTGTATCCTTTTCCACGTCCACATCCCTCTGCCTGGTCTGTCTGTCCTTCCTCTTGTCCATGTGTCCCTCTCCCTGTCTGTCCCTTGTCCTGTTTGTCTCTCTCCCTGTGTCCCTCTTTCTGTTCTCCTTCCTGTGTGTCTGTCCCTCTCCCTGTCTGTGTGTCCCTCTCCCTGTCTGTCCCTTTTCCTGTCAGTCTGTCCTTTTCTCTGTCCGTGTACCCTTTTGCATGTCCAAATCCTTCTCCCTGGTCTGTCTGTCCTTCCTCTTGTCCATGTGTTCCTCTCCCTGTCTGTCCCTTGTCCTGTTTGTCCCTCTCCCTGTCTGTGTGTCCCTCTTTCTGTTCTCCTCCCTGTCCTGTGTTCCTCTCCCTGTCTGTCCCTTGTCCTGTCTGTTTGTCCCTCTCCCCGTCTTGTGTGTCCCTCTCTCTGTTCTCCTTCCTATGTGTGTCTCCTTGTCTGTCTGTCCCCTCTCCCTGTCTGTCCCTGTCCGTCCCTCTCCCTGTCCTGTCCATCCCTTTCCCTGTCCCAGCCTCCCTCTCCCAGCCCATTCCTCTCCCCATCCCTCCCTCCCCGTTTCTCTCTCCCTCTCCTTGCCCATTTTTCCCTGTCCCTCTGTCTGTCCCACCTGTCCCTCTGTCTGTCTGTCCCCTGGGCGTCCCCGTGTGCCCTCTCTGATCCCTCTGTCCCCGCAGTACTACGGCATGAAGGAGATGAATTACTACACGGTTCTCTTCGGCGTGTCCCGAGCTCTGGGCGTCCTCTCGCAGCTCATCTGGAGCCGAGCTCTGGGCTTCCCCCTGGAGAGACCCAAATCCATGAGCACCAAGGGGCTGATGCAGCTCGTGGGCTACAAATCGGCCTGAAAAGGGACGGGGACGGGGCTCCCCCAGGGCAGAACGCCGGGGCTCCCCCAGGGAAGAACGCCGCGCTGCCGGGCCCGGCCCGGCCACCCCCGCCACTGAACCCCCCTCGGGGCCCCCCCCGCCCACCCTGGGGGGGGCACGACCACCCTGGGGTCCCCCAGCCCCCCCACACCCCGCCCTGGTGCTTGGGGGGTCTCCGGCGCCCCCTCCCCACCCCAGCAGCTCTCTCTGCGCACACTGGGAGCCCCCCCAGGCTCCCCCCATTCATTGGGAGCCCCCCGGGCTCCCCTCTCTGCTGGGCTGGGTGGGGGGGTCCTGGCAGGGTTTTGGGGAGGGGGTCCCGCCCCCCCTGCAGCCCCCCCGAGAGGGGTTCAGTCCAGCCCCGTGTCCGGGCCCCCCCGCAGGGACTCGAAACACTCCTCCCCCCTCCCCGGCCGTGCCCCCCCCGTGTTTGTGTGACCCCCCAACACCCCCAACCCTGCCTGAAGCCCCCGGGAGCCAGAGCTGGGACCCCTCCCCACACCCCCCACCCACCCCCCCCACCCCCCCTGGAACCCACCCCGGCTCCTCGCAGCTCTCGGGCACTTCTGTACAAACAACAACAAAAAAATGCAAAATAAATGTTTTTATTAACAAACCTCCCATCCCCATCCCTTCCCTGGGCAGGGCTTGGTGCCCCCACCCCACCCGGGGGTCCCAGCATGCAGCCCCCCCCCCAGAATCCCCCCTCAATGAGGAGCAGGAGGCTGCAGACCCTTGGAAAATTCTCTTTATTGGCCTGGCCAAGCCCTTCCCTCCTCGGGGAGCCCCTCACCCCCTCGGGGGGGGTTCGTGGTTAAGGGGGGTGGGGGGGGAGGAGCCGAGACCTTCCCACCCCCCCCCAGATCAGGGCTGGGGTCGCTGGGGGGGGTGGGACCGTGGGGGTCCCTGCGGAGGGTGCGGGGGGTGATGGGGGGGGCAGCGGGGGCCGCCCCCTCCCCACCGTGTGCGTGTGGCTTGTGCAAAGTGTGCGATGGTTCGGGGGGGGCGGGGGGGCTCCTCCTTCCCTTTTTGTGTTCCTGGGGAGGAATTGGGGAGGGGTCCCAGCAGCTTTTCCCACCCCCTCCCCGCTCCTCCTGCCGGGGCCCAGGCACCGGAGCTGCCCCCAGCGGGGCCCTCCAGCCTGGCTGAGGAGTTGGAAAACAACAAAAAAGGGTTGAAAACAAAAAGAAAAAACTAAACCAAAAGTTAAAACCCCAAATCAGCTGCAAAATCAGCTCCTGGGATTAGGGGAGGGGGCTCACAGCACCTTTTCCCCCACCCATCCCAGAGCACAGCAGGAGCTGCCCCCACTGAGGCCCTCCAGCCTGGCTGAGGGGTTGAAAAACAACAAAAAAGGGTTAAAAAAAAAGAAAAAAAACCAACAAAACAAACCAAGAACTAAACCAAAACTTAAAACCCCAAATCAGCTGCAAAATCAGCTCCTGGGATTAGGGGAGGGGGCTCACAGCAGCCCCCGGGGGGGCGTTGAGGCAACAGCAGCGGAGGAGAAACGCACTTGGTTGAATAAATATTTCTGGGGGGGTTTGGGCTCGGGGCGGGCCCGGCTCAGTCCCTCACGTCTGGTGCACCTCGTGGAACATCAGCTCCCGCGGGATTCGCGTCTCGGGCCCGAAGTTTTTGGCCGCTCGGCGCTCGAAGGCGGCCACCATCTGCTTGACCACCTCGTCGAAAAACACGGTGGCCAGCTGGGAGTGCAGCAGCGAGCGGAACTCGAAGGAGATCTGAGGAGGAGGAGGAGGAGGAGGAGGTGAGGCTGGGTGAGCTCCGCCTTCCCCCGGGGCGGGGGGATCCGGGCCGGGGTCGTACCGAGAAATCCACGGTGCTGGTGCGGGGGTAGCCGGGGATGCCGGGGCTGAAGCGCCAGTTGGTCTCCAGGTGGTTGAAGAGGCGCCCGTCGGTGCAGACGGCCTGGGGAGGGCAAACGGGAGCTCAGGGGGCACCGGGACCATCCTCGAGGATGGAAATCCCCCCCCCCCCGGTCCAACCCAGCCTGGGGAGGGCAAACGGGAGCTCAGGGGGCACCGGGGGGCACCGGGACCATCCTCGAGGGTGGAAAACCCTCCCGGGTCCAGCCCGGCCTGGGATCCCCCCTGAGCCACATCCTGGACAGCTCCAAACTGCCCTGGGCACTTCCAGTGCTTGAGAGCTCGTTCCATGGGGAAATTCCAAACTGAACTCCACTGGAACAACCTGAGGCTGTTTTTCCTTCTCCTGCTGTTCCCTGGGAGCAGATCCTGACCCATCAGGGACTTGTGGGGTGAAAATTCCCCTCTGAACCTCCTGTTCTCCGGGCACTTCCAAAGCCTGACCACCTTTTCCAGGAGGAAATTCCTCCTGATGTCCACCCTGACCCTCTCCTGAAGGAATTTGGGACTGTTCCTTCTCGGCCTGGTGTTCATGGGAGCAGATCCCGACCCTGCTCTCCCATCAGGGAGTTTTGGGGTGGAAATTCCCCCCTGATCCTCCTGTTCTCCAGGTACTTCCAAAGCCTGACCACCTTTTATTCCTCCTGATGTCCACCCTGGCCCTGCCCTGCAGGAATTTGGGGCTGTTCCTTCTCCTCCTGCTGTTCCCTGGGAGCAGATCCTGACCCTGCTCTCCCACCAGGGACTTGTGGGGTGAAAATTCCCCCCTGATCCTCCTTCCCTCCAGGCTGAGCCCCTTCCCAGCTCCCTCAGGGTTCCTCCAGAGCCTTCTCCTGCCTCAGGAGCTCACCTTGACCAGGTGTGGCCGCACCAGGGTGACGATGGAGGTGTAGCGCTCCAGCACGGGCGGGAACCCCACCTCCAGCTGGGCCTTGACGTGGCCCTGGCGCCGCGACACCACCACGGACTTCTTGCACCAGGGCACGAAGTTCTTGTAGTCCTCCACGTTGGCCACCACGTCGTACATCTCCTGCATGGAGTACCTGGGACACACACGGGCTGGGCTTGGACTGGGACTGGGGTCTGGAATGGGACTGGGGATGGGATTGGGGTTGGACTGGGATTGGGGTCGGGAATGGGACTGGATTGGGGTTGGGGTTGGACTGGGACTGGGGTCGGGAATGGGACTGGGGGTGGGATTGGGGTTGGACTGGGATTGGGGTTGGAGTTGGCATTGGGGTCGGGAATGGGACTGAGGGTGGGATTGGGGTTGGGGTTGGCATTGGGGTCTGGGCTGGGTTTGGGGCTGAGGTCACAACTGGGCTTGGGGCTGGGGCTGAGGTGAGAGTTAGGTCAGGGTCAGGGCTGGGATTGGGATTAGGGCTGGGGTTGGGCTGGGGCTGAGGCCAGGATTGGGGTCAGGGTTGGGGTCGTGGCTTAAATTGGGGTTGGGGTTGGGGTCAGGGCTGGGATTAAGGCTGGGGTCAGGGCTGGGATTGGGGCTGGGGTTGGATTTGGAGCTGGTGTTGGGGTCAGGGCTGGGGCTGGGGTTGGGGTCAGGGTTGGGTTTGCAGCTGGGGTTGGGGCAAGGCTCAGGGTTGGGTTTGGAGCTGGGCTCAGTCTCAGGGCCGTGCTCAGGGCTGGGCTCAGGCTTAGGGTTGGGTTTGGGGTCAGGCTCAGTCTCAGGGTTGGGTTTGGAGCTGGGCTCAGTCTCAGGGCCGTGCTCAGGGCTGGGCTCAGGTTTAGGGTTGGGTTTGGGGTCAGGGTCAGGCTCAGTCTCAGGGTTGGGCTCAGGGTTGGGTTTGGAGCTGGGCTCAGTCTCAGGGCCGTGCTCAGGGCTGGGCTCAGGCTTAGGGTTGGGTTTGGGGTCAGGCTCAGGCTCAGGTTCAGGGCTGGGTTTGGAGCTGGGCTCAGTCTCAGGCTCAGGGCTGTGCTCAGGGTTGGGCGCAGCCTCAGGGCCGGGTTTGGAGCTGGGGTTGGGTTCAGGCTCAGGGCTGGGCTCAGGGTTGGGTTTGGGGTCAGGCTCAGTCTCAGGGTTGGGTTTGGAGCTGGGCTCAGGCTTAGGGCCTGGCTGGGCTCAGTCTCAGTCTCAGGGCCATGCTGGGGTCAGGTCAGGGCAGGCTCAGGGCTGGGTTTGGAGCTGGGGTTGGGCTCAGGGTTGGGTTTGGGGCTCAGTCTGTCTCAGGCTCAGTCCCAGTCCCAGGGCTGTGCTCAGGGCTGGGTTTGGGCTCAGGGCTGGGCTCAGTCTCAGTCTCAGGGCTGGGTTTGGGCTCAGTCCCGGTGCCGGTGCCGCTGTCACGCACCCGATGATCCGTCTCTCCGAGTACTCCTTGCGTTTGTTGCTGAGGCTCAGGAAGCCCCGGCTGGGCTGAGCTCGGGGCTCCCAGGCCAGGGAGAGCCGCGACAGCCGGAGCCCGCAGGGGAGCGCGTGCCTGGGGGGACAGGGGACACCGTGGGGCCCTTCCTGATGGACAGGGACCCTCCCAGGGCTTCCCAAATCTCACCACAGCCTTCCCAAATCCTTTCTAGGGTTTCCCAGATCCATCCAACCACCCCAGGCCCCTTCCTGAGCAGCTCAGGCTCTTTCCAGATGCGCCCAAGTCCCTTCCTGATATTCCAGGTCCCTTCCTGACCTCCCCAAACCCCCTCAGCCCATCCCAAGCCCCTTTCCAGACAGCCCTGGGTCCCTTTCTGACCTCTCCAAACCCCTTCAGACCATCCCAGGTCCCTTCCCGGTCCCCTCCCGTGCCGGGACTCCCGGTGCCGGTGCCGGGGCGATGGCAGCGCTGCAGCTGGCACGGGGAGGAGGAGGAGGAGGAGGAGGAGGAAGGCCGGGAAACCCGACCCGGGGACAGCCGATCCCGGCGGGGACAAGCGCCCGGTGCCCCCCGGTGTCGCTCCCGCCCTCCCCACCGCAATTTGGGAACTGTCCCCACCGGAAGCACCGGGTCCCCGTGTCACTGTCCCCGAGCAGAGGTCACGGCCCCGGTGGCCTCGGGGCTCTCCCGGTGACAGCGGCGCGCGGCCCACCGGGGCTCGGTTCCCCCGGGTTCTCCGGTACCGGCCCGCCCCCGGTGTCTCCCCGCGGGGTTCGCTCCAAGGTCAGCCCCTCCCAGCCGTGTTCCCACCCAGCGGCCTTCCGGTGGAACCGGGACAGGCCCCACCGGGACCCCCGGGCCAGGCCCCACCGGGACCCCCGGGCCGGCCCCACCGGGACCCCCCGGTTCCGCCAAGGTGCCCCCGGATCACCGCGCCCTCCAGGGGCCGGGAGCGCTGCCAGGCCCGGAGGAACCCCCGCAGCACGATCGCCGCCCCCGGGCCCGCCCCGGTGCCCCCGGGGCCGGTGTGACCTCCGGGTCGCCGCCGCCGCCGCCGCTCACCTGCCGGGCGGGGCCGCCGCGGCCCGCAGGCGCTGCCGCGCCCCGAGCTGGAGGGCGCCGCGGAGCCGCCGGGCCGCCATCACCGGGCCGGGACCGGGGCCGGGCCGGAACCGGGACCGGGCCGGGACGCGGCGCCGCCGCCGCCCTGACCTCTCACCCCGTGACGTCACCGCGTCGCCATAGCGGCGGGCACGTCAAGGGGCGGGGCGAGGCGACGCCTCCCGAGCGAGGGATGATGGGAGTTGTAGTCGGAGGGTGCGCGGGGCACGATGGGAAACGTAGTGCGGGACGGGGTTGCGGCTGCACCGGGACTGGGATCCAACCGGGACCCACCGGGACTGGGATCCAACCGGGACCGACCGGGACCGACCGGGACCAACGGGGAGTGCCCGTCCCGGGGCTGGGCTCTGCCCCAGGGGGCGCCCGGCCCCGCCTCCCACGTGTGGCCCCGGTCGGTGGGTCCGGAGAGGGACGGGGAGCCCCCGGTGCTGTGTCCCGGTAACGGCCCTGCTCCGAACCGGGCAGAGGAACCGAGAGACCGAAAACACGCAACCTGCGGGAGCTGTGTGACCCAGTGCCTCCCAGTACAGCCCAACACATCCCAGTCCAGCCCAGCACATCCCAGTACATCCCAGTACAGGCCCAGTTCAGCCCAGTTCCTCCCAGTGCAGCCCAGTTCAGCCCAGAGAGGGATGGAGGTGGGAAATGAGACCCCCAGGGACCTTCTCCCACCATTCCAGGACCCTCTGGGATGGAGGAGCTGCTGCTCAGGGACCCCCAGAACCAGGAGCAGCTGCCTTGGATCAGGATTCCCTCCGGAGAGACCCCACAGGGGGGATGGAGGCGGGAAATGAGACCCCCCAGACCCTCTCCCACCACCCTGCCCCTCTTCGGGCTGGGGGAGCCGCTGTCCCGGGACCCCCGGGGTTACCGACGTCCCTCATGGATGCGATTCCCACCGGGGACACCCCAGAACAGGTCAGAGCAGCGACCCCCGGGACCCCCGGGATTACCGGGACCACCGACCCCCCTCATGGATTCCCACCCCAGAGCAGCCACAGCCGCTCCCCGCTGAGCCCCGTCCCGCTCCCGCCGCTGCCCCGGGGCCGCCCCCGCCGCCTCTCGGGCCCGGTGGGCGGCGCATCCCCGGCGCTCCATCCCCGCCCCGCAGCCGCCCGAGCGGAGCCGCCGCGGCCGGACCCGATGCCGGGAGCTGGGCGCTGAGGGCGGCCCCGACATGGGGGTTCTCAGCATCACGGACCAGGTACGGCCGCCGTCCCCCCGTCCTTCCTTCCTTCCCTCCTTCCCTTCCTTCCTTCCCCGGGCCGCTCCCGCCCGCCGCCGCCGCCGCCGCGCCTCGGCCGGGCCGCGCCGCTACGGCAGCCCGGGGATGTGCGGCCTAGCGCGGCTCCGCCACCGGGCCCGGCCCGCCGCCGCTCCAGGCCGCGGGCCCCGCTCTGCCGAGCCCTGCCCGCTGCTCCCGGCCCTGCTGCGGCTCCGGGACGGGACGGGGTCGCCGTTTGGAGCCGCTCTGCCCGTGCCCGCCGGGCCCAGCGCGGGCCGGGCCGGGAACGGGAACGGGAGAGCGCCGGGGATGGGAGAGCCCTGGGAATGGGAGAGCGCCGGGAATGGCAGAACCCCGGGAGTGGGACCCCCGACCCTGGAACGGGAGAAGCTCGGGGTTGAGATATCCCGGGCGGGAACGGGCGAATCCCGGGGATGGCAGAATCCCGACCCCGGAACGGGAGAGCGCCGGGGATGGGAGCCTCGGAACCGGGAATGGGAGAGCCCCGGGAATGGCAGAATCCCGGGAGTGGGACCCCCGACCCTGGAACGGGAGAGCGCCTGGAATGGGAGCCTCAGAACTGGGAACGGGAGAAGCCCAGGAATGGGACCCCTGGCCCGGGAACGGGAGAAGCCCGGGAATGGCAGAATCTCGGGAATGGGAGAACCCCGGGCCGGGAACGGGAGAGCTCCCGGGATGGGACCCTCTGGCCCTGGGGACCCCCGGGAGGGACCCCCCAGCCCGGGACCGCGGAGCATCGAGGAGGGATCCCGGTCCTGGGAGCCCCCGGCCTGGGAACGGCGGAGCCCCCAGGAATGGGACCCTGGGCTTGGGAATAGGAGATCCCTGGGAATGGGAGAATCTCGGGAATGGGAGAACTCCAAGAGCAGGAAACCTGGTCTGGGAACAGGAGATCTCTGGGGTTGGGACATCTGGATTGGGAATGAGAGAACCTCGGGAATGGGAGAATCCTGGGAATGGCAGAACCCCGGGATTGGAACCCCTGGATTGGGAACAGGAGAACCCCAGGAATGGCAGAACCCTGGGAATGGGATCCCTGGCCCTGGAATGGCAGAACTCTGGGAATGGGAGAATCCCGGGAATGGGAGAACTCTGGGAATGGAAGAGCCCTGGGGTCGGAACATTTGGACCGGGAACAGGAGAACCTCGGCAATGTCACCCCCCGTTCCAGCTGTGTCCCCATCAGTGTCACCCCTGATTCCAGCTGTGTCACTGTCACCTCTCGCTGTGTCCCCATCACTGTCACACCCCCTTCCAGCTGTGTCCCATCACTGTCACACCTGTTCCAGCTGTGTCACTGTCATTGTCACCCCTCATTCCAGCTGTGTCCCCCTCTCTCTGTCACTTCTCCCTGTGTCCCCATCACTGTCACCCCTCATTCCAGCTGTGTCCCTGGCCCCCCCGTTCCAGCTGTGTCCCTGTCCCGTTCCAGCTGTGTCCCTGTCCCCTCTGTGTCCCTGTCCCGTTCCAGCTGTGTCCCTGTCCCCTCTGTGTCCCTGTCCCGTTCCAGCTGTGTCCCTGTCCCCTCTGTGTCCCTGTCCCCTTCCAGCTGTGTCCCTGTCCCCTCTGTGTCCCTGTCCCGTTCCAGCTGTGTCCCTGTCCCGTTCCAGCTGTGTCACTGTCCCCTCTGTGTCCCTGTCCCGTTCCAGCTGTGTCCCTGTCCCGTTCCAGCTGTGTCCCTGTCCCCTCTGTGTCCCTGTCCCGTTCCAGCTGTGTCCCTGTCCCCTCTGTGTCCCTGTCCCGTTCCAGCTGTGTCACTGTCCCCTCTGTGTCCCCGCAGCCCCCTCTGGTCCAGGCCATCTTTAACCGGGATGTGGAGGAGGTTCGGTCGCTGCTCAATCAGAAGGAGAACATCAATGTGCTGGTGAGGCTCTGCTGCTGCCAAAGCTGCTGCCAAACCTCGCTCGGGGCTCCCCAGATCCCATCCCAGAAATCCCAGAAATCCCATCCCGTCCCATAAATCCCATCCTATCCCTATCCCCATCCCAGAAATCCCACAAATCCCATCCCGTCCCATCCCATCCCATTCACATCCCATAAATCCCATCCCATAAATCCCATCCCCATCCCACAAATCCCATAAATCTCATAAATCCCACAAATCCCATCAATCCCATCCCATCCCATAGATCCCATAAATCCCATCCCATCCCATCCCCATCTCCATCCCAGTCTCTCCCAGCCCCATCCCAGTCCTTCCCAGTCCCTCCCAGTCCCATTCCAATCCCTCCCAGTCCCTCCCACCCTCTCCCAGCCCCATCCCAGTCTCTCCCAGTCCCTCCCAGCCCCATCCCATAAATCCCATCCTTTCCCAGTCCCTCCCAGCCCCATCCCATTCCCTCCTAATCTCTCCCAGTCCCTCCCAGTCCCTCCCAGCCCCATCCCATTCCCTCCTAATCCCTCCCAGTCCCTCCCAGTCCCATCCCAGTCCCTCCCAGTCCCTCCCAGCTCACAGCTGTCCCCCCTGCAGGACCAGGAACGCCGGACCCCTCTCCACGCTGCTGCCTACATCGGAGACGTTGCAATCCTCGAGCTGCTCATCCTGTCAGGTGAGGGCAGGGGGGCACCCAGAACCCCAAAATCACCCCAAAAAATCTCTGAGGATCCCAGAGAAAACCCCCTAAAATCTGTGGGAATCTGGGGAATCCCCTAAAATCTGGAAAATCCCCTGAAATCTGTGGATCCCAAACACTTGATCCCAGAGATCCCATTTTGGGGTTGCCTTTGGGGTGCAGGAAGCCCCTGTTGGGTTTTGGGGATGCTTTTGGGGTTCAGAGGGTCCCCATTGGGTTTTGGGGATACTTTTGGGGTGCAGAGTTTCCCTGTTATGTTTTGGGGATGTTTTTGGTGTTCAGGGTGTCCCCATTGGGTTTTGGGGGTACCCTTGGGGTACAGGGAGCCCCTTTTGGGATTTGGGGATAGTTTTGGGATTCAGGGTGTCCCCATTGGGTTTTGGGGATGCCTTTGGGGTACAGAGAGCCCCCATTGAGTTTTGGGGATAGTTTTGGGGTTCCTGGTAGGATTTGGGGATGCTTTTGGGATCCGGGGTGTCCCCATTGGGTTTTGGGGATACCCTTGGGGTACAGGGAGCCCCTTTTGGGATCTGGGGATGCTTTTGGGATTCAGGGTGTCCCCACTGAGTTTTGGGGACGCCTTTGGAGCCCCTGCTGGGATTTGGAGGTTCCATAAAACTCCCACCAAAATAAACCCCACAATTTTATCCCATTCCCCTCCAGCTGCAGAACCCCGTGGGGATTTGGGATTTTTCCCCGCCTCTCGTGGGGGTTCAGGGGCAGCTTTGGGGTTTTTTTTTGGGGTGCTGAGGGGCCGTGTGTGTCCCCCACAGGTGCTAACGTGAACGCCAAGGACACGGTGTGGCTGACGCCGCTGCACCGCGCCGCGGCCTCGCGCCACGAGGTGAGGGATGAAAGGGGAAATTCCAGTGGGAAAAGGGGGAAAAAAAGGGATTTTCTGCTCACCTTTCCCTCCTCTGGGGTTTGGGAAATGCAGGAAGTTCTGGGGAGAGCTGGGGCAAAAGTCCTCCTTGGGAAAAACCTGCAAATTGCCCCCCAAAAATCAGGGCAGGGCTCTGCTCCTTCTCCTCCTGCTGTTCCCTGGGAGCAGATCCTGACCCTGGAGTTTTGGGGCGAGAATTCCCCTCTGAGCCTTCTTTTCTCCGGGCAGTTCCTAAGCCTGACCACCTTTTGTTCCTCCTGAAATTCCACCCTGAGCCTCTCCTGGAGGAATTTGGGGCCCCAGCAGTGCCAGCACAAGGGGGACAATCAGCAGGGAAATCCCAGAGGGAGAAACCCCACAGCGAGGAAATCCCACAGGGGGGAAATCATAGAGTGAGAGATCCCACAGCAGAGAATCCCAGAGTGGGAAATCCCAGAGTGGGGAATCCCAGAGTGGGAACCCACAGAGGGAAATCCCACAGAGGGAAATCCCACAGAGGGAAATGCCAGAGTGGGGAAATGTCAGAGAGGGAAATCCCAGAGTGGAGAATCCCAGAATGGGAAATCCCATAGAGGGGAAATGCCAGAGTGAGGAAATCCCAGAGTGGGCAATCCCACAGAGAGAAATCCCACAGAGAGAAATGCCAGAGTGGGGAAATGCCAGAGTGGGGAAATGCCAGAGTGGGGAATCCCAGAGTGGGAAATGCCAGAGTGGGGAAATGCCAGAGTGGGGAAATGCCAGAGTGGGGAAATGCCAGAGTGGGAAATGCCAGAGTGGGAAATGCCAGAGGGGGAAATGCCAGAGTGGGGAATCCCAGAGTGGGAAATCCCATAGAGGGGAAATCCCAGAGTGGGAAATCCCATAGAGGGAAATCCCAGAGTGGGAAATCCCATAGAGGGAAATCCCAGAGTGGAGAATCCCAGAATGGGAAATCCCATAGAGGGGAAATGCCAGAGTGGGAAATGCCAGAGTGGGGAAATGCCAGAGTGGGGAAATGCCAGAGTGGGGAAATGCCAGAGTGGGAAATGCCAGAGTGGGGCCTCCCGCTGGGATCTGGGGCCGCCAGCTCCGGGGTGCCCGGGTTTGGGCTCTGGAGCCTTTCCCTGCCCTGGCACCCGCAGAAAGCCCTCCAGCTGCTCCTGAAGCACTCGGCCGATGCCAACGCCCGCGACAAGCACTGGCAGACGCCGCTGCACGTGGCCGCCGCCAACCGGGCCACCAAGTGCGTGGAGGCGCTGCTGCCGCTGCTCAGCACCGTCAACGTGGCCGACCGCACCGGGCGCACGGCGCTGCACCACGCCGTGCACAGCGGCCACCTGGAGGTGACACCGGGGACACCGGGGGAATGGGGACACCAGGGGGGATGGGGATGGGGCAGGAAGGGGCATCGGGGATGGGGCAGGAAGGGATGGGGTGGGCAGAGATGTTGGCATGTGCAGCAGGGACTCTGGGGTGAGCAGGGATAGGGGTGGGCAGGGACAAGAGTGGGCAGGAATGGGGTGGGCAGCAGGGACATTTGGGTGGGCAGGGACATCGGGGTGCACAGGGGCGGCCAGGGATGGGCAGGGATAGGAATGAGGAGGGATGTCTCAGTGGGCAGGGACATCAGGGTGGCAGCAACAGGGGTGGGCAGGGACGGGCAGGGACGTTGGGATGGGCAGCAGGGACACCAGGGTGGGCAGGGACAGGGGTGGGCAGTAGGGACATTGAGATGGGCAGAGATATTAGGGTGGGAAGGGACATTGGGATGGACAGGGACAGGAACAGGCAGGGACATTGGGGTGGGCAGTGGGGACATGGGGGTGGACAGGGACATTGGGATGTGCAAGGACAGGGGTGGGCAAGGACATTGGGGCGGATAGGGGATGTTTGGGTGGGCAGGGAGGGACATTAGGGTGGGTAGAGACAGGGTGGGCAGGGATCTTGGGGTGGGCAGAGACATTGGGGTGGCCCCAGATGTCAGAGCGGACAGGGCATTGGGGTGGGCACGGACAGGGACATTGGGGTGGGCACGGACAGGGACATTGGGGTGGGCACGGACAGGGACACTGGGGTGGGCACGGACAGGGACATTGGGGTGGGCACGGACAGGGACATTGGGGTGGCCTCGCTCACGCTGTCCCCACACCCCACAGATGGTGAACCTGCTGCTCAACAAAGGTGCCAGCCCCAGCACGTGTGACAAGAAGGACCGGCAGCCCCTGCACTGGGCGGCCTTCCTGGGTAGGGGCTCCCTGCTGCTTTCACCTCCTTCTCCTCCTCTCCCACCCCTTCCCTCCATTTCTCCCATTTTTCTCTCCATCTCTCCCATTTCCTTCGTCCATCTTCCCCATTCCTCCTCTCCATCTCTCCTGTTCCCCTTCTCCACCTCTCCATCCCCTCTCTCCCTTCCTTCCCAATCCGTCCCTGTCCCCCATCTCCCCACTGTCTCCCATCTCCCCGGTGTCCTCATCTCTGTCCCTCATCTCCTTGGTGTCCCTCAACTCCTTGGTGTCCCCCATCTCTCCAGTGTCCCTCATCTCCCCGGTATTCCCAATGTCCCCATCTCCTCAGTGTCCCCCATCTCCTTGGTGTCCTCCATCTCCCTTATGTCCTCCACCTCCCCAATGTCCCCAATCTCCCTGGTGTCCCTCATCTCCCCGGTGTCCCCCATCTCCTTTGTGTCCTCCGTCTCCTTGGTGTCCCCATGTCCCCCATCTCCCCAATGTCCCCATCTCCCCAGTGTCCCCCATCTCCCCGGTGTCCTCCATTTCCCTGGTGTCCCTCATCTCCCCAGTGTACCCGTTGTCCCCATTGTCCCCGTTGTCCCCGTTGTCCCCGTTGTCCCGTTGCTGTCACGGCTGTCCCCGCAGGTCACCTGGAGGTGCTGAAGCTGCTGGTGGCCCGCGGGGCTGATGTCATGTGCAAGGACAGGAAGGGTTACACGCTGCTGCACACGGCGGCCGCCAGCGGCCAGATCGAGGTCGTGCGTCACCTCCTCAGGCTGGGGGTGGAGGTGAGACCCCGGGACCTGCCCGGGGCTGGGAAAGGTGGCACAGGAGCTTCAGGTGGTGGTAGAAACCTTGGTGGTTCCCAAAGTCCCAAATCCCAAATCCTTTGGACTTCGTCGTTTCCGCAGATCCAAATTCCGTCACCCTGAGCAGTGACAGGAGCCCTGGGTGGTTCTCGGCTGCCTTTTTCCCTTTTAAATCCCAAATCCTGTGGGTTTTGTTCATCCCTGAGATCAAGGAACCAAATTCCTTCGCTCTGGGTGGTTCTTGGTTGCCTTTTCCTGTCTAAATCCCAAATCCTGTGGACTTCATAGCTTCTGCAGGTCCGTGAACCAAATTCCGTCACCCTGAGCAGTGTCAGGAGCCCTGGGTGGTTCTCAGCTGCCTTTTTCCCTCCTAAATCCCAGATCCTGTGGGCTTTTTTCCTCACAAAGTCCAATGAACCAAGTTCCTTCCCCCTGGGTGGTTCTTGGTGGTTCCCAAAGTCCCAAATCCCAAATCCTTTGGACTTCATCGTTTCCACAGATCCAAATTCCCTCACCCTGAGCAGTGTCAGGAGCCCTGGGTGGTTCTCAGCTGCCTTTTCCCGTCCCAAACCCCACCAACCCCACACCCTCCTCTGGTGTGTCGCGCAGATCGACGAGCCCAACTCCTTCGGGAACACGGCGCTGCACATCGCCTGCTACATGGGGCAGGACGCGGTGGCCAACGAGCTGGTCAACGTGGGGGCCAACGTCAACCAGCCCAACGAGAAGGGCTTCACCCCCCTGCACTTCGCCGCCGTCTCCACCAACGGCGCCCTGTGCCTCGAGATCCTTGTCAACAACGGCGCCGACGTCAACTTCCAGGTGGGCACCTCGGTTTGGGTCAACTTCCAGGTGGGCACCTCGGTTTGGGTCAACTTCCAGGTGGGCACCTTGGGGTTTGGGGTCAACTTCCAGGTGGGGCAGCTTGGGGTTTGGGGTCAACTTCCAGTGGGCACCTTGGGGTTTGGGGTCAACTTCCAGGTGGGACACCTCAGGGTTTGGAGTCAACTTCCAGGTGGGGCACCTTGGGGTTTGGGGTCAACTTCCAGGTGGAGCACCTCGGGGTTTGGGGTCAACTTCCAGGTGGGGCAGCTTGGGTTTGGGGTTATGGAGTCCTGGGGTCAACTTCCAGGTGAGCACCTTGGGGTTGGGGTGAACTTCCAGGTGGGTACCTCGGGGTTGGGGTGAACTTCCAGGTGGGCCTTGTGTTTGGGGTCACGGGGTCTTGGGGTCAACTTCCAGGTGGGGCAGCTTGGGGTTTGGGTCAACTTTCAGGTGGGCACCTCAGGTTTGGGGTTACGGGGTCTTGGGGTGTGGTCACAGGTGTGGGATCTGCAAGATTTTGGGGTTGTTGGGATGGGGAATTGGGGTTTAGGGTCAGGGAAGGTGTTGGGGTGTGGCTCCAGGTGACAAAACCTCAAGATTTTGGAGTTGGAGGGATGGGGAAGGTCTTGGGGTGTGGCTGAGCCCTTCCTGGGGGCGTTGGGTGGTTTTGGGAAGGTGTTGGGTTTTTGGGGTGGTTTTGGGTTTTTGGGGTGGTTTCGGGGTGTGGCTGAGCCCCTCCTGGAGGTGTTGTTGGGTTTTTGGGGTGACCTTGGGTTTTTGGGATGGTTTGGGGGTAGTTTTGGGTTTTTGGGGTGGTTTTGGGGTGTGGCTGAGCCCCTCCTGGTGGCGTTGGGTAGTTTTGGGAAGACGTTGGGTTTTTGGGTGGTTTTGGGTTCTTTGGGGAGGTTTTGGGGGTGTTTTTGGGGGTGTTTTTGGGGTGTTTTTGGGGTGTGTCTGAGCCCCTCGTGGGGTTCCTGCAGAGCAAGGAAGGGAAGAGCCCCCTGCACATGGCGGCGATCCACGGACGGTTCACGCGCTCCCAGATCCTCATCCAGAACGGTCAGTGGTGCCTTCCTGGCCGATCCCAAATTTTCCTGGAGCTTCCAGAACCTCCTGGAGGGGGTCCAGACCTTCCCAAGTCATCACCCAAAATCCCCAGGGGGGTTCCTGTGGTGTTTTTCCTGATATTCCTGTCACAAAAGTGGAATATTGTCATCAGATCTTTCAATATTCCAATATTTTCCACAATATTCCCATCAGATCCTCCAAAATTCCAGTATTTTTCCCAATATTCCTGCTAACATCCTCCAAAATTCCAGGATTTCGAATCTAGGGCCATCCCTGGGGTGGGAATTTGGGGATTTTGGAGCCCGGATCTGTCCCTGGAATGGGAATTGGGGGATTTTGGATCTGGGGTGGAAATTCCAGGATTTCAGAGCCTGGATCTGTGCCTGGAGTGGGAATTCCAAGATTTTGGAGGCTGGATCTGTCCTTTGGGTGGAAATTCTGGGATTTTTGAATCTGGGGCTGTCCCTGGTTTGGAAATTCTGGGATTTTGGAGCCCAGGGCCGTGCCCTGTGTGGGAATTCCAGGATTTTGGATCTGGGGTGGGAATTCCAGGATTGTTGGATCTGGGGTGGGAATTTGGGGATTTGGGAGCCCGGATTTGTTCCTGGGGTGAGAATTTGGGGATTTGGGAGCCTGGGGTGGGAATTCCCAGCAGAATTCCAGGATTCCGGGTCCCGGAATGTTCTGGAGCCTCGCCTCGCCTCTCCCCGCAGGCAGTGAGATCGACTGTGCTGACAAGTACGGCAACACCCCCCTGCACGTCGCTGCTAGATACGGCCACGAGCTGCTAATTAGTACGTTAATGACCAATGGTGCTGACACTGCCAGGTGAGCCCTTCTGGGGGGGCCTCGGAGGGTCCTGGAAGGGTTTCCGGGGTGTTGTGGGGTCCTAAAGGGTCCTGGAGGGGTTTCCAGAATGTTCTGAGCTCCTGGAAGGGTTTCCAAGGTGTCCTAGGAGGGTCGTGGAAGGGTTTCCAGAATGTTCTAGGTCCTGCTGGGTCCTGGAAGGGTTCCTAAAGCGTCCTAGGAGGGTCCTGGAAGGGTTTCCAGAATGTTCTGGGATCCTTCTGGGTCCTGGAAGGGTTCTGAGGTGTTCTGGGTCCTGTTGGGTCCTTTAAGGGTTCCCAAAGTGTCCTGGGAAGGTCCTGGAAGGGTTTCCAGAATGTTCTGGGCCCTGCTGGGTCCTTTAAGGGTTCCCAAAGTGTCCTGGGAGGGTCCTGGAAGAGTTTCCAGAATGTTCTGGGTCCTGCTGGGTCCTGGAAGGGTTCCTAAACGGTCCTAGGAGGATCGTGGAAGGGTTTCCAGAATGTTCTAAGCTCCTGGAAGGGATTCCAGGGTGTCCTAGGAGGGTCGTGGAAGAGTTTCCAGAATGTTCTGGGTGGATCCTGGAAGGGTTCTGGGGTGTTCTGGGCTCCTTCTGGGTCCTGGAAGGGTTCCTGAAGGGTCCTAGAAAGGTTGTGGAAGGATTTCCAGAATATTCTAAGCTCCTGGAAGGGTTCCTAAAATATCCTGGAAGGGTTTCCAGGATGTTCTAAGCTACTGGAAAGGTTCCCAAAGTGTCCTGGGAGGATCCTGGAAGGGTTTCCAGGATGTTCTGAGCTACTGGAAGGGTTCCCAAAGTGTCCTGGGAAGGTGGAATGAGGATGGAAAAGACCTTGGACCCAGCCCTGGGACAAAAAGAGCTGCCCAAGGAGCCAGAGACCCCAAAGAAGTGCCCAAAACCCTTCCCAGAGGATGCATTTCCTGCTGGCAGCACCTCGGGGAGTTTTTTAATGCCAAAACTAAAAAACTTGAGGAGGTTTTGGATCCCCAAATCCCCATTGCTGACCCCGAGCTGTCCCTGCAGGCGCGGCATCCACGACATGTTCCCCCTGCACTTGGCCGTTCTCTTCGGGTTCTCCGACTGTTGTCGCAAGCTGCTCTCCTCAGGTGCCCCTCCCCGCCCCGGCCCCGTGCCAGCCCCGCCCCGGTGGCCCTCGGGGACAGCCCGGTGACCGCGGTGTCCCCCGGTGCCACCCCCAGGTCAGTTGTACAGCATCGTGTCCTCGCTGAGCAACGAGCACGTGCTGAGCGCCGGCTTCGACATCAACACCCCCGACAACCTGGGCAGGACCTGTCTGCACGCTGCTGCTTCCGGAGGGTGGGACACTGGGGACACCTGGGGACACTTGGGGACAGCCCTGGCATAGCCCTGGAACAGGCTGGGGACATGGGGATAGCGTGGGGATGGCCTAGGGACAGGTGTGACAACCTGGGCAGGACCTGTCTGCACGCTGCTGCTTCCGGAGGGTGGGACATTTAGGGACACCTGGGGACACTTGGGGACACTTGGGGACAGCCCTGGCATAGCCCTGGAACAGCCTGGGGACATGGGGATAGCGTGGGGATAGCCTAGGGACAGGTGTGACAACCTGGGCAGGACCTGTCTGCACGCTGCTGCTTCCGGAGGGTGGGGACACCTTGGGGACACTTGGGGACACCTGGGGACATGGGGACAGCCTGAGGATAGCCTTGGCATAGCCCTGGAACAGCCTAGAGACAGCCTGGGGACATGGGGACAGCCTGGGGACATGGAGATAGCATGGGGACAGGCTGGGGACATAGCGATAATCCCGACAACCTGGGCAGGACCTGTCTGCACGCTGCAGCTTCTGGAGGGTGGGGACACCTGGGGGACACTTGGGGACATCTGGGGACATGGGGACAGTGCTGCTTCTGGTTCTTAGCGAGGGCATGGACCTGCTGGGTGGCATGGGGACACTTTGGGTGCCTGAGGGACATTCCTGGTTACTTGAGGGACATTTCTGGATAATATGGTGACACTCTGGCTGGCCTGGTGACACTCTGGGTGATATGGTGACACTCTGGCTGGCCTGGTGACACTCTGGGTGATATGGTGACACTCTGACTGGCCTGGTGACACTCTGAGGTGGCCTGGTGACATTCCTGTGTCCCTGTCCCCCTGCAGGAACGTTGAATGTCTGAACCTGCTGCTGAGCAGCGGCGCCGACCTGCGGAGGAGGGACAAGTTCGGGAGGTGAGCGGGGACACCTGGGGACACCTGGGTGGGGACATCCCAATGTCCCCAAATGCCAGAGCCAGGGTCAGCTGGGGACACCTGGGTTGGGACATCCCAATGTCCCCAAATCGCAGATCAGGGTTGGGGACATTTCTGGGTTTCTGAGAGCCACCAACGCTCCTGCCTGGGACAGCCTGGGATGGGAGCTCCAAACCCCCTGAAGGTCTTGGAAGGGTCCCCAAAGTGTCCTGGCAGGGTCCTGGAAGGGTCCCCAAAGTGTCCTCGAGGGTCCTGGGAGGGTTCCTGGGGTTTTCAGGGTTCCTGCAGGTCCTGGAAGGGTTCTGGAGTGTTTTGAGAGGGTTCTGGAAGGTTTTCCAGGATGTTCTGGGTCCTGGAAGGGTTCCTCAGAATGTTCTGAGCTCCTGCAGGTCCTGGAAGGGTTCTGGGGATGTCCTAGGCACCTGCAGGTCCTGGATGGGTTCTTGCGGTGTCCCTGGAAGGGTTCCTGAGGTGTTCTGGGTCCTGGAAGGGTTCTGGGGGTGTGCTGGGCTCCTGCAGGTCCTGGAAGGGTTTCCAGAATGTTCTGAGCTCCTTCTGGGTCCTGGAAGAGTTCCCAGGATGTCTTGGGAGGGTCCTGGCAGGGTTCCTGAGGTGTTCTGGGTCCTGGCAGGGTTCCTGAGATGTTCTGGGTCCTGGCAGGGTTCCTGAGGTGTTCTGGGTCCTGGCAGGGTTCCTGAGATGTTCTGGATCCTGGCAGGGTTCCTGAGATGTTCTGGGAGGGTTCCTGGGGCATCCTGGGCTCCTGCAGGTCCTGGCAGGTCCGCAGGGCTCCGGGTGGGTCCCTGAGGCCGCGCTGTCCCCTTTGTCCCCCGGTTTGTCCCCAGGACCCCCCTGCACTACGCGGCGGCCAACGGCAGCTACCAGTGCACGGTGACGCTGGTGACAGCCGGGGCCACCGTCAACGAGGCCGACGGCAAAGGCTGCACGGCCCTGCACTACGCGGCGGCCTCCGACACCTACCGCAGGTGAGGGCACCTGGGCACTGCCACCAACCCCAGCTGGCACTGGGGGCATTGCCACCAACCCCAGGGGGCACTGGGGGCATTGCCACCAACCCCAGCTGGCACTGGGGGCATTGCCACCAACCCCAGCTGGCACTGGGGGCACTGCCACCCGCCTGACATGGTACCTGGGGGCACTGACACCAAACCCAAATGGCACTGGGAGGACACCCTGGGGCACTGGGGGCATTGTCACCAACCCCAGGTGACACTGGGGGGCATTGTCACCAGCCTGAGGTGGCACCTGGGGGCACCCTGGGGCAGTCGGGGCATTGTCACCAGCCTGAGGTGGCACTGAGGGGGTACCCAGGGCACTGTCACCAGCCTGAGATTGCAGTGGGGGAACACCTGGGGCACTGTCACCAGTCTGACATGGCACTAATGGCACTGGGAGTGTCCCCATGGTCACTGTCACTGACCTGCGGTGGCACTGCGCCACTGGTGGTGACACCGTGATCACTGTCACCAGCCTACAGTGTGGCACTGGTGGCACTGAGGGTGACACCATGATGTCCCCGTGGTCACTGTCACCGACCTGCAGTGGCAGTGGTGACACTGGTGCCACTGGGGGTGACACAGGGGTGTCCCCATGGGCACTGTCACTGTCCCCTGTCACCATTGTCACTGCGGTGTCCCCGGTGCCGCTGCAGAGCCGAGGCTCACTCAGGACCCAGCGAGGAGGAGCCCCTGAAGGAGTCGAGGCTGAAGGAGGCGTTCTTGTGAGTGCTGGGGAGGGACTGGGAAGGACTGGGATTTAACTGGGAATGGACTGGGATTTAACTGAGAATTTACTGGGAATTTGATGGGATTTTACTGGGGATTTCCTGGGAATTTAATGGAAATTTACTGGGATTTTACTGGAATATTGCTGGGAATTTGATGGGAATACTGCTGGGAATTTACTGGGAATTTATTGGGAATTTGATAAGAATTTACTGGGAGTTTGATGGGAATTTAATGGGAATTAGCTGGGATTTTACTGAAATTTGCTGGCAACATACTAGGAATTTGCTGGGAATTTTGCTGAGAATTTAAAGGAAATTTACTGGAAATTTAATGGGAATTTGATGAGAATTTACTGGGATTTTACTGGGAATATTGCTGGGAATTTGATAGCAATTTTACTGGGAATTTACTGGAATTTTGCTGGTAATTTACTGGGATTTCACTGTAAATCTGCTGGAAATTCTCTCTGCAGACCCTCAGGAGAGAAACCCCAGCTCCTCTTCCAGCCCAAACCCACCCTCCTCACTCCCAACACCCTCTGTGAGATTTTGAGGCTTTCCCTACAGATTTTCACCCTTTTTCCTATTTTTTTTCCCAATTCCAGCTGTCTGGAATTCCTGCTGGACAACGGTGCTGACCCCTCCCTGCGGGACAAGCAGGGCTACACCGCCGTCCACTACGCGGCCGCCTACGGCAACCGGCAGAACCTCGAGCTGGTGAGGGCTGCAGGAGAGGGGAAACCAGCCCCAGAAATGGGGGAAAACACCCTCAGGAATGGGGGAAAACACCACCAGGAAATGGGGGAAAATATCCCCAGAAAATGGGGGAAAATCTCCCTGGGAAAGGGGGAAAATCAGCCAGGAAATGGGAGAAAATTATTGAGGAAAAGGGGAAAAATTGTTCCCAAGAAAGGGGGAAAAACACCCCCAGGAAAGGGGGAAATCGCTCCCAGGAATGAAGGAAAACAGCCCCAGAAAATGGGGGAAAACAACCCCAGGAATGGGGGAAAATCAGTCAGGAAATAGGTGTAAACACCCCCAGAAATGGGGGAAAACACTCCCAAGAATGGGGGAAAATATCCCCAGGAAATGGGGAAAATATCCCCAGAAATAGGGGAAAACACCACCAGGAAATGGGGGAAAATATCCCCAGACATGGGGGAAAATCTCCCTGGGAAAGGGGGAAATTATCCAGTAAAAGAGAGAAAATCCCTGCCAGAAAAGGGAAAATCACCCAGAAAAAAAGGGAGGAAATCACCCAGGAAATGGGAGAAAATAATCGAGGAAAATGGGGAAAATCACTCTCAAGAAAGGGGGAAAAACACCCCAAAAATGGGGGGGAAACACCCCCAGGAATGGAGGAAAACAATTCAGGAAGTTGGGGAAAACACACCCAGGAAATGGGGGAAAATCACCCAGAAAAAGGGGGAAAATCATCCAGGAAAGAGGGAAAATCCCAACCAGGAAAGAGGGAAAATCTGAGCTGGAGAGAAAATTGGAGCTGGAAAACTCAAAACTGAGAGAAAGGGTGGGAATGTGAGTCAGGAAAAATGGGATTTTTGGGATAGCAGCACCCCCAGGCAGGTCAGGGAATGTCCCATCACCAATTTTAGGATTTTTTGGGGTTTTTGGGTTTTGGGGTCAGGATTTTTAGAGATTCTGGGGTTTTGGGGTCAGGATTTTTGGAGGTTTTGGGGTCGGAGTTTTTGGGGTTTTGGGGTTGGGATTTTTGGAGGTTCTGGGGGTTTTTGCCCCTTCTGCAGCTCAGGGTGGGTTTGGGGAGCTCTGGGGTCGGTTCTGGATTTGGGTTTTTGTCCTTGCAGCTCCTGGAAATGTCCTTTAACTGCCTGGAGGATGTGGAAAGCACCGTTCCAGTCAGCCCTTTGCACTTAGCTGTGAGTGCCTGCAGGTTCTGGAGGGTTCTGGAGGGTTCTGGAAGGGTTCCTGAGGGGTTCTGGGCTCCTACAGGTCCTGGAAGGGTTCTGGAGTGTCTTGGAAAGGTTCTGGGGGTGTCCTGGAAGGGTTCCTGAGGGTCCTGGAGAGGTTCTGGAGAGTCCTGGAAGGGTTCCTGGGGGGTTCTGGGCTCCTGCAGGTCCTGGAAGGATTCCCAAAGTGTCCTGGAAGGGTTCCTGAGGGTCCTGGAAGGGTTCTGAAGGGTTCTGAAGGGTTCTAGAAGGGTTCTCAGGGTGTTCTGCATCCTGGGATGGTTCTGGAGGAGACATTTCTGGTGGGGACATTTCTGGGTGCTTAGGGGGTACTTTGGGAGACATTTCTGGTTACATGAGGGACACTTTGGGTACCTGAGGGACACTTTGGTTACCTGGAGGACATTTCTGGTTACCTGAGAGACACTTTGGGTACTTGAGGGACACTTTGGTTGTCTGGAGGAACCTGAGGGACATTTTGAGTGCCTGAGGAACACTCCAGCTGCCTGAGGGACACTTCCACTTGCCACCTGCGTGTCCCCTGTCCCCAGGCCTACAATGGTCACTGTGAAGCCCTCAAGGCTCTGGCTGAGACGCTGGTGAACCTGGACGTGCGGGACCACAAGGGCCGCACCGCGCTCTACCTGGCCACGGAGCGCGGCGCCAGCGAGTGCGTGCAGGTGCTCACCAGCCACGGCGCCTCCGCCCTGGTCAAGGAGAGGAAGAGGAAGTGGACGCCTCTCCACGCTGCAGGTGGCACCTGGCAGGGGTTCTGGGCTCCTGCAGGTCTTGGAAGTGTTTTGGGAGGGTCCTGGAAGGGTTTTGAAAGTGTTCTGGGAGGGTTCCTGAGGGTTCCTGGGTTCTTGCAGATCCTGGAAGAGTTCCAAGAGTGTCTTGGAAAGGTCCTGGGAGGGTTCTGAAAGTGTTCTGGGAGGGTTCCTGAGGGGTTCTGGGCTCCTGCAGGTCTAGGAAGAGTTTTGGAAGGGTCCTGGAAGGGTTCCTGAGGGATTCTGGGCTCTTGGAGATCCTGGAAGGGTTCCCAAAGTGACTTGGAAAGGTCCTGGGAGGGTTCTCGAGGTGTCCTGGGCTCCTGCAAGCTCTGGAAGGGTTTCCAAAGTGACTTGGGAGGGTCCTGGAAGGGTTCTGGGAGGGTTCCTGAGGGATTCTGGGCTCCTGAAGATCCTGGAAGGGTTCCAAGAGTGTCTTGGAGAGGTCCTGGGAGGGTTCTGGAAGTGTTCCGGGCTCCTGCAGGTCTAGGAAGGGTTCCAAAAGTGACTTGGGAGGGTCCTGGGAGTGTTCTGGGAGGGTTCATGAGGGGTGCTGGGCTCCTGAAGATCCTGAAAGTGTTCCCAAAGTGTCTTTGGAGGTCCTCGAATGGTTCTGGAACGGTTCTTGGGGGGTTCTGGGAGGGGTTCCTGAGGGGTTCTGGGCTCTTGAGGTTCTGAAAGGGTTCCAAGAGTGTCTTGGGTGGGTCCTGGAAGGGTTCTGGGAGTGTTCTGGGAGGGTTCCTGAGGGGTTCTGGGCTCCTGCAGGTCTAGGAAGGGTTTTGGGAGGGTCCTGGAAGGGTTCTGGAAGTGTTCTGGAAGGGTTCCTGAGGGGTTCTGGGCTCCTGCAGGTCTTGAAGGGTTCCCAAAGTGACTTGGAAAGGTCCTGGGAGGGTTCTTGGGGTGTCCTGGGCTTCTGCAAGTCCTGGAAGTGTTCCCAAAGTGTCTTGGAGGGTCCTGGAGCGGTTCTGGAAGGGTTCTCGGGGTGTTCTGGGTCCTGGAAGTGATGGGCACAGGGCTCAGCAGAACCCAAAAAAACCAGGGGATGTTTCTTCTGGAAGGGTTGGAGGTTTCTGGGGTTTCCTCATCTCTCTTTGCCTCATCCCTCTTTTCCTCCTCCCATTTTTCCTCCTCCCTTTTCCCCCTCCGTTTCCCCGTTCCTGTGCCCAGCTGCCAACGGGAACACGGATTCCCTGCACCTCCTGATCGACAGCGGCGAGCGGGCGGACATCACCGACGTCATGGACATCCACGGCCAGTGAGTGCCACCAGGGCCACCTGGGACAGGCAGGGACACCTCCTGCAAGGTCCCAGCTTGACATAAGGACCAGGAGAGATCCCTCAGCAACTCCAGCACGGCCAAAATGGGCTGGAATTTGGGATGTTGGTGGAGTTAATTTGGTTTGTTGGTGATGAAATGATGGTGGGATCATGAGAGGGGAAATGGTTCCAAAGGAGCTTCTCCTGACCCTTCCCAGCTCTTCTGCTCCTTCCTGAGGAATGGGAGCTGTGCTCAGTCCATCCCATGTCCTCTGCACAAGAACCTTCCATTTGTTCCTGCTTAAATATCCTATCCAGGAGGTGCCACCACCATCCTTCGTGTCCCTCAGCACCATTCCTGATTGTCCTTCACCTCCATTTCTGTGTCCGTCTCCACCATTCCCAATTGTCCCATCCCCTCCAGACTCTTGGTGCTCTCCGTGAATTCTCCATCCCAAACTGCTCCATGTTCCTGGTGGTCTCTATGCATTCTCCATCCCTTTACCCTCCATGTTCCTGGTGGTCTCCATGAATTCTCCACCCCTTTCCCCTCCACGTTCCTGGTGGTCTCTATGAATTCTCCACCCCTTTCCCCTCCAGGTTCATGGTGCTGTCCATGAATTCTCCACCTTTCCCCCTGCAGGACCCCTCTGATGCTGGCCATCATGAACGGCCACGTGGACTGTGTCCATCTCCTGCTGGACAAGGGCTCCACGGCCGACGCCGCCGACAAGAGGGGCCGGACCGCGCTGCACCGGGGGGTGAGTGGGGTCCCAGGGGGCTCCTGCTAGAGATAGATAGATAGATAGATAGATAGATAGATAGATAGATAGATAGATAGATAGATAGATATTGATAGATAGATATTGATAGATAGATATTGATAGATAGATATTGATAGATAGATATTGATAGATAGATAATAGATAGATAGATATTGATAGATAGATATTGATTGATAGATAGATATTGATAGATAGATAGATAGATAGATAGATAATAGACATTGATAGATAATAGATAGATAGATAGATAGATAGATAGATAGATAGATAGATAGATAGGTAATAGATAGATATTGATAGATAGAGCTAGATATAGATATAGATAGATATAGATAATAGATGTAGATGTAGATATAGGTATAGATATATATATACACATATAGAGATATATAGATATCTATATAGATATGTAGATATATAGAGATATATAGAGATATACAGATATATATATATAGATAGAGATATATAGATATAAACATAACAAAATATAAAAAATAAAGCCTGAGGCAACACACTAAGCCAGCACAGAATCTGAAAAATATAAAAAATATATTAAAAATTTATTACAAATATATAAATATCAAAAAAACAGAAATATAAAAAATATAAATATATATACACATATATATAAAATAAATTTTTAAAAAAATACATTAAAGAGGGCTGTGTGTGTGTCCCCAGGCCGTGACTGGCTGTGAGGACTGCCTGGCTGCCCTGCTGGACCACGATGCCTTCGTCCTGTGCCGGGACTTCAAGGGCCGCACCCCGATCCACTTCGCCTCGGCCTGCGGGCACCTGGAGGTGCTGCGGACGCTGCTGCGGGCGGCGCTGTCCACCGACCCGCTGGACGCCGTGGTGGACTACAGCGGCTACTCGCCCATGCACTGGGCCTCCTACAGTGGTGAGAGCATGATCTACTGCAAAACTGAAATGGTTCTCCTGTTCTTGTGGAGTTTTGGGGTTTTTGGAGATTTTTTTTCATTTTTGGGAGGGTTTTCAGGGGCTTTTTTTGAGGCCATGGACTGCAGCGGCTACTCGCCCATGCACTGGGCCTCCTACAGTGGTGAGAGCCCAATCTACTCCAAAACCCAAATGGTCTTACTGTTCTTGTGGAGTTTTGGGGGTTTTTGGGGATTTTTTTTCAATTTTTGGGGGGTTTTCGGGGGCTTTTTTTGAGGCCGTGGACTACAGCAGCTACTCGCCCATGCACTGGGTCTCCTACAGTGGTGAGACCTTGCTCTACTCCAAAATCCAAATGGTCCTCCTCTTCTTTTGGGTTTTTCTGGGTTTTTGGGTTTGTATTTTTTATTGTTTTTTTGGTGTTTTGGGGAGTTTAATTTGAGTTTTAGGGTTTTTTTGGGTTTTCTTGGATCCCTGGTGGACTACGGCGGCCACTCGCCCATGCACTGGGCCTCGTACAGTGGTGAGACCCCATACCCCCAAAATTCAGCATCCCATCCCTGCCTCGGTTTCCTTTTTCCTGTATTCTCCAAACCTTGAAATGGCCCCGAGCTGTGCCAGGAGAGGGTCAGGATGGACATCAGGAGGAATAAAAGGTGGTCAGGCTTTGGAAGTGCCTGGAGGCAAGGAGGTTCAGAGGGGAATTTTCACCCCAAAACTCCCTGATGGGAGAGTGGAGCCGGGTGGGATCAAAATCTGCTCCCAGGGAACACCAGAACAAGAGGAGATGGCCCCAGATTCCTCCAGGAGAAGTTCAGGATGGACATCAGGAGAAATAAAAGGTGGTCAGGCTTTGGAGCTGCCCAGGGAGGTTTGGTGTCCCCATCCCTGAGGTGACCAGAGAAGAACTGGACGTGGCACTCAGGGTTTGGGGTCACTCCCAGCTTGGACTGGATGCTCTGGGGGGGATTTTCCAGCTTTTGGGATTTTGGGATTTAGGGAAAAGCTTCTCCAGCTGCTGTTCCTGTCTCCCCAGGGCACGAAGATTGTCTTGAATTGTTACTTGAACACAACCCGTTTGCATACCTAGAAGGAAACCCCTTTACTCCATTGCACTGTGCAGTGTAAGTGACACCCCAAAATCATTCTGGATTATTCCAAATAATTCTTCCAAAATCATTTGGAAAGGGGAATTTTACCCCCAAATATAATTCCAGTAATTCTGGGCCTTGGAGCACCTGGGTTGGGCTGAAAAGGGAATTTTACCCCAAATAATTCAAATCATTCCAGACCTTGGAGCCTCTGGGATGGGCTGAAAAGGGAATTTTACCCCAAATAATTCCGGTCCTGGGATGGGCTGAAAGGGGAATTTTACCCCCAAAATAATTCTAATAATTCCAGGCCTTGGAGCCCCTAAGTTTTACCCCAAAATAATTCAAATCATTCCAAACCTTGGAGCCTCTTGGATGGGGTGAAAGGGGAATTTTACCCCAAAATAATTCCAATAATTCCAGGCCTTGAAGAACCTGGGTTGGGGTGAAAGAGGAATTTTACCCCAAATAATTCCGGTCCTGGGATGGGCTGAAAGGGGAATTTTACCTAAAAATAATTCCAATAATTCCAGACCATGGAGCCCCCAAAAAGGGAGTTTTACCCCAAATATGTGCCCAGGCCTTCCCTGAACTCCCTTCTCCTCCCTCCCACAGAATTAACAACCAGGACGGCACTGCTGAAATGCTGGTGGAAGCATTGGGTGCCAAGATTGTTAATAGCAGAGATGCCAAAGGAAGGTGAGTGTGCCCTCGTGCCCTCCTTGGCACCCCTGGCACAGAGCCAGACGGAGTTAAAGGATTAAATTTTGTATTTATTAAAAGGATTCACCTTAGGCAGTATAAGAGCTTGGCCAGGGCTACAGTATGAATAAGATGAAAATGTGAAAGTTAAAACTTAAGGCATCCCCACTGAGGAAATAAATGAAATTTATGAAATTAAAAAAAAAAAAAATTAAATAAAAATATGAGTATTAAAAAGATGAACTAAAAATATGAATATTATGAAAATATGAACTAAAAATATGAATATTATGAAAGCATGAGCATCACCATCTCCACTGATAAAATACGGAATTTATTACATTAATTTTTAAAAAATAAAATAAATAAAAATATGAGAATTTAAAAAGGGATTAAATAAAAATATGATTATTATGAAAATATGCACTCCAAAAAAAAGAATATTCCAAAAATACGAATATTATGAAAATATTAACTAAAAAAATACAAATATTATGAAAAAATAAAAGCTAAATCTTTAAGCATCACCACCCCCACCAAGATTATCACCTGCTCCTCCTCCTCTCTGCCCTGGCCCTGAGTGGATTTTGGTGGTTTTGCCCCCCAGGACCCCCCTTCACGCTGCTGCCTTCGCAGACAACGTCCGTGGTTTACAGCTGCTGCTGCGCCACCAGGCCCAGGTGGACTCGGCCGACAAAATGGGCAGGACCCCCCTGATGGTGGCATCGGAGAACGGGCACACGGCGGCACTGGGTGGGTACCGAGGGTGGCACTGGGTGGGTACAGAACAGATGGGTACAGAACGGGCACACGGCGGCACTGGGTGGGTACCGAGGGTGGCACTGGGTGGGTACAGAACAGGTGGGTACAGAACGGGCACACAGCAGCACTGGGTGGGTACCGAGGGTGGCACTGGGTGCCTACTGAATCTCACAACTACAGCCTAAAGCAGCACAAAATCTGACCAATACAAAATCACAAACCTGAGGTGTCAGGGTGCTGCTGCTCCCAGAGCTGTCCCCTCTCCTGGCACGCACTGGGGATGTTTTTCACCTCCTTCCTCACCAGTTCTCCTCCTCCTCCTCCTTGCAGAGTTCCTGCTGTTCCAAGCAAAAGCAAATATTACTGTGCTGGATGTCAACAAGAACACTGCTCTTCACCTGGCCTGCAGCAAGGTGGGACATGGGGCTGGCCTGGGTGGCACCTCTGGGACACCTTGGTGTCCTCCTGGGCCGTGGTGGCAACCAGAGCCTTGTGGTCACCTGGTCCAAGCCATGGTGGTCACTTTGTCCATCCCATGGTGGTCACTTTGTCTGAGCCACGGTGGCACCCAGAGCCTTGTGGTCACTTTGTCCATTCCATGGTGGTCACTTTGTCCAAATCATGGTCGCCACCAGAGCCTTGTGGTCACTTTGTCCAAGCTGTGATGTTCACTCCCAACCCATGGTAGCAACCAGAGGCTCGTGGTCACCTTGTCCATTCCATGGTGGTCACTTTGTCCAAGCCATGGTAGCAACCAGAGCCTTGTGGTCACTTTGTCCAACCCATGGTGGTCACTTTGTCCAAGCCATGCTGGTCACTTTGTCCATTCCATGGTGGTCACTTTGTCCATTCCATGGTGGTCACTCTGTCCATTCCATGGTGGCACCCAGAGCCTCGTGGTCACTCTGTCCACGCCGAGCAGGGGAGGGTGGGTGGCCAGCAGGTGCCAGGGTGACCTGGGGGAGCAGGACAGGTTCCGGGGATGGTTCTCCTGCCCTGAATGTCCCCTTGTGTCCCCAGGGCCATGAAAAGTGTGCCTTGTTGATCCTGGGGGAAACCCAAGACCTTGGCCTTATCAATGCAAGTAACAGTGCTCTGCAGATGTGAGTGTTTGCACTGCTGGGAAACTGGGGGCACTGGGCAAACTGGGGGGACCTGGAATGAAGGAAATGGGAATGGGGGAGCTGGGGGGACTAGGAATGAGGTAACTGGGAATGGGGGGAACTGGGAAATGGGGGAAAACTGAGGAAGGGGGGAAAACTAGGAAATTGGGAATGGGAGAACCTGGGAGATGTGGGAACGGGGAAGACTGGGAAGGGTGAACAGGCAAACCACAAGCCCGCCCTTGAACCCGCTCAAAGATTTTGGCACGGGGTGTTCTGTGGGGTTTTGGGGGTGGGATTTCGAGGTAGGATTTTGTTGTAGTTTTGTGGTGGGATTTTGTGGTGGGATTTTGGGTGGATTTTAGGGTGGTATTGAGGGGCTGTAACGATATTTTCCCCCTCCCCAGGCCGCTGCACATCGCGGCACGGAACGGCCTGGCCTCGGTGGTGCAGGCCCTGCTCAGCCGCGGGGCCACCGTGCTGGCTGTGGATGAAGAAGGTGAGTGTGAGTGTGTGTGTGTGTGTGTGTGAGTGTGAGTGTGAGTGTGAGTGTGTGTGTGTCCAATTCCATGGCGGCAACCAGAGCCTTGTGGTCACTTTGTCCAAGCCATGGTGGTCACTCCCAAGCCACGGTGGCAACCCCACAATCCCACACCTCATCCTGTGACCCCACAGCCCCACAATCCCCCAACCCCGCACCTTCACACCCTCACACCCCAGAACCCCACACCCCATCCCCACACCCCGCTCACCCCTCATGGCTCCCTGTGTCCCCTCAGGTCACACCCCAGCCCTGGCATGCACCCCCAACAAGGACGTTGCCGACTGCCTGGCACTGATCCTCTCCACCATGAACCCTTCCAGAACCCCACATCCCCACAATCCCCCAATCCCACACCCCATTCCATGACCCCACACCCTCAGAGCCCCACACCTCACCCTCACACCGCTCACCCCTCATGGCTCCCTCACACCGCTCACCCCTCATGGCTCCCTCACCCTCACACCGCTCACCCCTCATGGCTCCCTCACCCTCACACCGCTCACCCCTCATGGCTCCCTCACCCTCACTGCTCACCCCTCATGGCTCCCTCACCCTCACACCGCTCACCCCTCATGGCTCCCTCACCCTCACTGCTCACCCCTCATGGCTCCCTCACCCTCACACCGCTCACCCCTCATGGCTCCCTCACCCTCACTGCTCACCCCTCATGGCTCCCTCACACCGCTCACCCCCTCATGGCTCCCTCACCCCCTCACACTGGTCACCCGTCATGGCTCCCTCACACTGCTCACCCCTCATGGCTCCCTCACACCGCTCACCCCCTCATGGCTCCCTCACCCTGCTCACCCCTCATGGCTCCCTCACACTGCTCACCCCTCATGGCTCCGTCACCCTCACTGCTCACCCCTCATGGCTCCCTCACCCTCACACTGCTCACCCCTCATGGCTCCCTCACCCTCACACTGCTCACCCCCTCATGGCTCCCTCACACTGCTCACCCCTCATGGCTCCCTCACACCGCTCACCCCTCATGGCTCCCTCACACCGCTCACCCCCTCATGGCTCCCTCACCCTCACTGCTCACCCCTCATGGCTCCCTCACACTGCTCACCCCCTCATGTCTCCGTCACGCTCACACCGCTCACCCCCTCCATGGCTCCCTCACCCCCTCACACTGCTCACCCCTCATGGCTCCCTCACACCGCTCACCCCTCATGGCTCCCTCACCCTCACACCGCTCACCCCTCATGGCTCCCTCACCCTCACTGGTCACCCCTCATGGCTCCCTCACACTGCTCACCCCTCATGGCTCCCTCACCCTCACCCCTCATGGCTCCCTCACACTGCTCACCCCCTCATGGCTCCCTCACCCTCACCCCTCATGGCTCCCTCACCGTCACTGCTCACCCCCTCATGGCTCCCTCACACTGCTCACCCCTCATGGCTCCCTCACACTGCTCACCCCTCATGGCTCCCTCACCACCCCTCACCCTCACCCCTCACGGCTCCCTGTGTCCCTCAGGTCACACCCCAGCCCTGGCGTGCGCCCCCAACAAGGACGTTGCCGACTGCCTGGCACTGATCCTCTCCACCATGAAGCCTTTCCCGCCCAAGGACGCGCTCGGCTCCTTCAGCCTCAGCCTCCTCACGAACTGCGGCATCGCGGCCAAGGCGGCGGCGGCGGCGGCCTGCGGGGCCCTCCCGGTGCCGGTGCCGGCCTGCGGGGCCCTGCCGGTGCCGGCCTGCGGGGCCCTCCCGGTGCCGGCCCGCGGGGCCCTCCCGGTGCCGGTGCCGGCGTGCGGGGCCCTCCCGAACGGCTCCTCCTGCCCCTACTCCAAGGAACGCCACAGCGCCATCGGCCTGGACGGCTGCTACTCGGAGTGACCTCCTCCTCCTCCTCCCTCCTCCCCCGGCCACGGGTGACCTGATATCTTTATTCTATTTATTTAGAAATTCTATAAATATAGGGCACTTTAAAGGAGAACAAGACCGGGCGGGCCCAGCGCGGGGCGGGTGAGGGCGGGTGGGGGTGAGGCCGAGAGTTCGGGCTTTGTGTGGTTCCAGCGGGGTCCCAGCGGTGCCAGGCGCCTTCCCTGTGCCCAGCCTGGATGGGCAGGAGGTGGAAAGGGCAGGATTTGGGTTGGCAGGGTTTGAGCTGGCAGGATTTGGGCTGGCACATCCCCTGTGCCCTCCCAACCTTCCCTGGCAGGATTTGGGCTGGCACATTCTCTGTGCCCTCCCAACCTTCCCTGGCTGGCAGGATTTGGGTTGGCACATTCTCCGTGCCCTCCCCAACCTTCCCTGGCTGGCAGGATTTGGGCTGGCACATTCTCCGTGCCCTCCTAATTCTCCTGGCTGGCAGGAGGTGAAAAGGCAGGATTTGGGCTGCCACATCCCTGGCAAGGAAGGGGCAGGATTTGGCCTGGCAGGATTTGGGCTGGCACATCACCCATGCCCTCACAATCCTCCCTTAGCCAGGGGGTTGAAGGACAGGATTTGGCCTGGCACGTTCCTGGCACCCTCCCAACCTTCCCTGGCTGGCAGGATTTGTGTAGGCAGGATTTGAAGTGGCAGAATTTGGACTGGCACACCCCTGGCATGGAAGGGACAGGATTTGGGCTGGCACAAGGCAGCTTCTGTTGGATTTTTCCCTTCGGGGTTGATGGGAGCCGTTTCCATTCTTGTTTCCTCCCCTGGGTTTTTGTCTCCCTCCTGGCATCTTTGTTTCATTCCTGCTGTTTTATGTTTCATTCCCAATGTTTTTGTTTCCTTCCCAGAGTTTTTGTTTCACTCCCAACAGTTTTGTTTCATTCCCAGTGTTACTGTTTTATTCCCTTTTTTTTTTGTTTTGTTTCATTCCCAACATTTCCTTCCCAGAGTTTTTGTTTCATTCCCAATGTTTCATTCCTGGTGTTTCATTCCCAGAGTTTTGTTTCCTTCCCAACATTTCCTTCCCAAAGTTTTTGTTCCCTTCCCAAGATTTTTGTTTCATTCCTGGTGTTTCATTCCCAGAGTTTTGTTTCCTTCCCAAAGTTTTTGTTTCATTCCCGACATTTTCTTCCCAAAGTTTTTGTTTCATTCCTGGTGTTTCATTCCTGATCTTTCTGTTTCCTTCCCAATGTTTTTGTTTCCTTCCCAGAATTTTTGTTCCCTTCCCAATGGAACAGAATTTCATTTTGGTTTTCATTTCGTTTCCCCCTCCAGGAATTTCCTCCCGTTTCCACCCCTCGTGCTCAGCTGGGATCACAACAAACCCGAACTCTTGGGAATTTGGGAATTATTTGGGGATTTTGGGGATTTCTGTCCAGCCAGGGTGGGAGAATCTCCCCTCTCCTCTCCTCTCCTCTCCTCGTGCCCCCCCAAAAAAACACTTGAAAAAACCCAAATCTGCTGTACCTGGCACACTAAAAACCCTTTGGCAGCTCATTTTAGGGAAAATAAAACGGGTGCCCCCACTGGAGCCTCCTCCCCACACCAGGCACTTTAGGGATTCTGTTGGTTTTTCATTTTTTAGGGTTTTTTTTCCCCTCTTTTTCCCAATTTCTCACCTCCTAAACATTGCTTTCCTTGCTTTGTGTGACCATTTCCATGAGAGAGTCGCTGTTGGTTGCTTGGTTGGTTGATTGTTTCTTTTTTTCTTAAAAAGAGAATTATTTATAGAGAAACGAGCATTTACCTTTAAAAAAAACCAACAAAAACCATTTAAAAACTTCTAATTCAACACTTTAGCCTTACCTAAGGAAACAAATGCACTTGCAAGTCCTTTTTCACAACCCTGTGTTGATGTTTTTGGGGTTTTTTTTGCAGCATCCTGGCAGATATTGTGGATGTGAGTGGGATCTTTGTTTTTTGGGGTTTTTTTTCCTCATTTTTCATTTGAATTTTCATTTTTTTGCAAATCCTGGTTATGCTGCAGGTTCGAAGCATTCGAGAATTTTGCACTGTTGGGGTTTTTTTTGGTTGGTTTTCTCTCCTGAATTACTGTAACAACATCAAAAAACAGTTTTCCCCCTCCTTCCCACGAGTCTGTTCAAGCCAAAGAGGGGATGCAGAGAAGAAGGAGCAGCGAAATTTCAGGAATTTTGGGACTTTCAGGAATCTCCAAGCTCCTCACCCCATAGAAAAGGGCATTTCTAGAACCAAAATTCGATTTTTTTGTTGCTTTTTATTTCCTTTTTCAACCATTTGGAGATGAAGGTTTGGTGGGGGGGGATCCCCTGGCACTATTTTATTTTGAATTTCTATTTTCTTTTCGAACCAAAGCCAAACTTTTGCAAACCAAATATGAAGTTTTCAGTCTTGGCCTTTGGGTGAAAAGCACATTTTCCCTTCAGGGCTCCCCCACCCCAAGCACTCAACAAAATCCACCCCGGGGGAGCTCCAGGCACTTGAGAGGGGCAGCATTTGAGGAATTTTCCCTTTTTTGTTTTATTTTGGGATAAAATCCCTCCCTGCTCCCCCCATCCCAAAAGGAAATTCTGCCCCTTTTTTTGGATACCTCAGCTCAGAACCGGAATGAACTCGAAACTTGAATCAAAAAAACCACAAAAAAATCACAAAAAAATCTCTTTTGTTTTGGAAAATCTTTTTCCTTTTTGCTTTTTTCATCCTTTTCTTCTTTCAAAAGATTCTTTTCCTTTTGAAAGATCATTTCCCTTTTATTGGAACCTCCTTTTCCTTTTCTCATAACAACTTTCCCCTTTTTTTCCTTTCTTTGAAACCTCTTTTTCCTATTTTTTGGCAAGATCCTTTTCAATATTCTACCAAGGAAAACTGGAAAAAAAAACTAAACTAAAACAAAACCAGAGAGAAATGTTTACATTTTCCTTTTCCCAGCAGAAATTCCCTCAATCCCCCTCTCCCAAAGCCCTGAACCCTCCCAGGATTTGGGGGTTTTGGGGGGATATTTTGGATTTTTTGGGATTTTTGGGGGGATTTTTGGAGGGGATTTTTGTCAGATTCCCACATTTCCAGGATGGGAGTTTTCCCATTTCCATGGACTCCATCCCTGCCCTCCTTTGGTTGTCCCCATGGCAAGGAGAGGATTTGTCACCATCCCAGCCCATGGAAAATTCTGCTTTTCTCATTTTCGGGGTAATATTTGGAATTTTTGGTTGAGGAGGAAGCCCACCCCTCCCTGCTGGCCTTGTCCCCAAAGTGTCACCTCTGCTCAGAGACAATCAATGCCACCTCCAAAAAGGGCTTCCCCACCCCTTGGAACAAAAATTAATTAAAATAATATTAATTAATAATAATATTCATGATTGTTATTAATTAATAACGATAATAATGAAGGGAAAGGAGGTTCCAGCAGCGCATCCAGAGGGGAGAGGGGAGAGGGGGATTGGGTGGGACAAAAGGGGGGGAATTTGTGGCCTTTTTTTTTGGGGTGTCCCAGTCTTGTTCTCCTTTAATTCTGTATCATTCTTGTCGACAGCACAGCTTGACAATTTAAGTAATAATCAAAGTGTTTGGTAAGAATTAATTGCATTTATTTTGCTAAACGAGATCGGATGATTTTTTTTTTAATTAATTAATTTTTTTTTCTTTTTTTTTTTTGGTGATGGTTTTTCCCCCCACGGTGCTTGTTTAAAAAAGAAAAAAAAACACAAAAAAAATACAAAAAAAAAAAACAAAAAAAAGGGATGGAGGGAAACTTCCGCCACCCTCTCCCCCCAAAATCCCAAATTTTCCATCCCTTTTATGCCAAAGTCAACAAAATTTATTTCACTTTCATCCCATTCATTGGTTTGGAACGCTCAGATTCCTTTTCCCGACCTTCTGGAAAAAAATAACAAAAAAAAAAACCCAAAAAAAGGAAGTTTCTCTCCCACCCTTTGGTCCAAAGCACTTGCTTCAAGTAATAAGCACTTTTGTTAAGAAAAGCATGAGTCTGGATTCCCTTTAGCATCCCACGGGATAGAGAGCAGCAAGAGGGAGGTGAGAGTGTCTTTGGCTTTATTTTTTCTTTCAGTTGGAATTTAAAAGAGAGAAAGATGAAAAAAAAAGAGAAAAAAAAAACCAGAAAAAAGTTCGTTTTTAGGGAATGAATGGACAAAGGGAAGTTGTGGTTCTGAGAGAGAGAGAGAGAGAGAGAGGAAGAAAAAAAAATGAAAAATACTATAAAAAAAAAAGCTAAAAAAGATGGAATTAAAAAAAATAATAAAAAAAAAGAACCCAACAGCACAAAAAAAACAAAAGGACATTTCAGAGTCCCCGGGTGTTTTTGCACTGCCATTGCCCGAGCGAGGGGCGCCGCCCCCTGAGCCATAGACCCTGCGACAAACACTGAATGTACCGGGGACAGCGCGGGGACAGCACGGGGACAGCACGGGGACAGCCCAGGATAGCCCAGGATATCCAGGGATCGCCTGAGATAACCCGGGATAGCCCAGGGACAGCTTGGGGACAGCACGGGACAACCCCGGGATAGCCTGGGGTAGCCTGGGGACAACCGGCGACAGTCCGGGATAGCCCAGGACAGCCTGGGATAGCCTGGGGACATCATGGGGACAGCACGGGGACAACCCAGGGATAGCCCAGGATAGCTTGGGATAGTCTGGGGACAGCTGGGGACAGCACGGGGACAACCCCGGGATATCCAGGGATAGCCTGGGGTAGCCTGGGGACAACCTTGGGACAGCCCGGGGATATCCCGGGATAGCCTGGGGACAACCGGGGACAGCCCGGGATAGCCTGGGGACATCCCGGGACAGCCTGGGATAGACAGGGACAGTCCAGGGACAGCCCCGGGGCCGCTGCTGCCCGCCACTCCCCGGCCACGGGAAGTTCGGGTTGTTAAAGAAGTGTCCCCGTGTCCCGCTCTTGTCCTCCTGTCCCGTCCCTGTCCCCCTGTCCCATTCCTGTCTCTCTCTTGTCCCCTCCTGTCCCGCTCCTGTCACCTCCTCCAGCTGTGTCCCCCTCCTGTCCTGTCCCTGTCCCCTCCTCTCCCTCTCCCTCCCCTTTTCCCTCCCTCTCACCTTCCTCCTCCTTTTCTCTCCCTCCTCCTTTCCCCATCCTCTCTCCCCTCCCTCTCACCTCTTGTCCTTCCCTTCCCTTCCCTTCCCTTCCCTTCCCTTCCCTTCCCTTCCCTTCCCTTCCCTTCCCTTCCCTTCCCTTCCCTTCCCTTCCCTTCCCTTCCCTTCCCTTCCCTTCCCTTCCCTTCCCTTCCCTTCCCTTCCCTTCCCTTCCCTTCCTTTCCTTTCCTTTCCTTTCCTTTCCTTTCCCTTCCCTTCCCTTCCCTTCCCTTCCCTTCCCTTCCCTTCCCTTCCCTTCCCTTCCCTTCCCTTCCCTTCCCTTCCCTTCCCTTCCCTTCCCTTCCCTTCCCTTCCCTTCCCTTCCCTTCCCTTCCTTTCCTTTCCTTTCCTTTCCCTTCCCTTCCCTTCCCTTCCCTTCCCTTCCCTTCCCTTCCCTTCCCTTCCCTTCCCTTCCCTTCCCTTCCCTTCCCTTCCCTTCCCTTCCCTTCCCTTCCCTTCCCTTCCCTTCCCTTTCCTCTCCCACTTTTCCCTCCCAGTCCCACAGGAGCAGCCCCAGCCCCTCTCCCCTCCCCGGCCACATCCCGGGGCTGGAATCCGGCAGATCAAAAAATAAAAAAATTAATAAAAAAAACAGCATAGCACTAAAAAGCCAAGCAAAAAACCCACAAATCTCCAGAAATGCGGAATCACTTTGAATCTTGGTCCCGTTTTTGGGGAGCTCCGTGCAGATCCCAGTTCCCAGCACGGGGAGGAACAAGGAAAACCCCAAAACCTACAAAAGCAGAGACCCCAGAAAGAATCTTTTTTTCTTTTTTATTATTTTTAATTATTATTAAAATGATTCCTTGATTTTATCCCGATGTTCTGTGGGGTGGGAATGTCGGGGTGGGATCCCACCTTTGCCTTCAGTGAGAAACCAAAGGATAAAAACCCAACCCCTTCCAGTCCATCCTGGCACGGACACGTGGATTCCTCAGTTCAGGCTCTTTTGCTTTTTTATTTTGTCCTTTTATTTCCTTTTTCCCCCTTTTTTTTCCTTCCTTTTCTTTCTTTTTCTCCAAGGACACGAGGAGCCGTTCAATCCTCCTGGCTGGAATTTTCTGGGCTCGGCAGCGAAAGGAGATGTATTCATTAAAAAAACCAACAAAAAATCACAAAACTTGTTTTAAAAATCCTAAAAAAAGCCGAGGTTCACCCAAAACATCGAGGGGAGCTCCGGAGCTGCCCTAAAATCCTTGGAATTGTGGGGTGAGGCTGGAGGGGATGGGGGGGAAAACGTCTCTAAGGCATCTGTAGCAACTCTGTGTCTTTAATATCCTCCGTGTCAATGCTGCACCTCTGTATTTTATGCACATAAATGTTCCTTTGATGCCGACAGGACAAAAAAAAAAAAAGATAAAAACACACAAAAAAAAGAATAAATATACAAAAAAACCTCATCATCACCTGTCAGGTACAGCCAACTCCTCCTTGTGCTGGTCCGTGTCTCGTCCGGGCCTCGTCCTCCTCCTCCTCCTCCTCCTCTTCTCGTGCAGGGGGGACAAAAAGATGGGGAGGGGGTGGGGGTTTAAAAAAAATAACAAAAAAATAACAAAAAAAAAAATTAAAAAAAAAAAAAAAAAGGAAAATAGCCTTACTCGACCCAGTCGTTATCGATATTGTTCTCTGTCAACTTGAAAATAAATAAAGGAAACTTCGCATGGAAAGTTTTGGTTGTGGTGATTTTTGGGGGATTTTTTGGGGGGTTCTTGCTGCTCCTCCCGAGTTCCTCTGGAGCTTTGCAGAGTCTGGTGCTTCCTCCTGAGCCTTTTTTGCCTTTTCTGAACCCAATTTTCACGGTTTGACCAAAAGCTGCTGGGTTTGGAGCTCTGGGTTGGTTTGGGGGAATTTTGGGGGTTCTGACCTGGGATGAGCCTCAGGGATGGACAAAGGTGGGGGGAGAGGATGGAGGGGTCCCAGACCCCCCCGAGGGTCCCAGAACTGTGAGGGGTCCCAGAAATTTGAGAGATCCCAAAATCTTGAGGGGTCCCAAAATCTTGGGGGAGGTCCCAGAATTTTGAAGGGTCCCAAAATCTTGAGGGGTCCCAGAACTTTGAGTGGTCCCAGAATCCTGAGGAGTCCCAGACCCCCCCAAGGCATCCCAGAACTTTGAGGGATCCCAGAATCCTGTGAAAAAAAAACCAAAACAAAAAAGGCAAAACCATTCGGAATTGATCTATTTCTACCCTGTAACTGTGACCAAATCCTGGTTTTATTTATTGCAGCTCTGGCTCAATTCTGTTTATTCAGCCTCTCGTGCTTGGGGGTCGTTCCCCTTCCTCAGCTCCTCCGGGGGGGGCCAGGAGGGTTCGGGGTCGGATTCAGGGGGGTTCAGGTTCAGCTCCTCGGGGGGGGTTCGGTTTCAGGGGGGTTCCGGTTTAGGAGGATTCGGGTTCAGGACGGTTCGGGTTCAGGGGGTTTCGGATTCAGCCCCTCCAGAATTCAGGAGGGTCCGGATTCGGCTCCTCCATGGAGGGGTTCGGGTTCAGGGGGTCCGGGTTCAGCCCCTCGGGGGGGTTCGGGTTCAGGACGGTTCTGGTTCAGGAGGATTCGGGTTCAGGAGGATTCGGGTTCAGGACGGTTCGGGTTCAGGGGGGTTCGGATTCAGCTCCTTGGGGGGGTTCGGGTTCAGGAGGATTCGGGTTCAGGAGGATTCGGGTTCAGGGGGGTTTGGTTTCAGGAGGATTCGGGTTCAGGAGGATTCGGTTTCAGGAAGATTCGGGTTCAGGGGGGTTCGGTTTCAGGACGGTTCTGGTTCAGGAGGTTCCGGTTCAGGAGGATTCGGGTTCAGGGGGTTCGGACCCCGCCCCGGAGCCGCCGCCTGTGACCCCCGTGGGGACAACGAGGGGACCCCGAGTCGCCTCCCCCGGGGCCGCTTGAGGAGGGGGAAAATCCACCCCAGGGAGGGTCCCGGGGGTCCCGGGGGTCCCTCAGGGCTGCAGCCAGGCGCGGAGGTGCCCCTCGGCCAGGGCGATGCCCAGCATGATGCCAGCACCCAGCAGGAACCCCCGCGTTCTGCAGCGCCAAACGGCCCCAGGTGCCCTCGCCGGAGCCTCGCAGCGCCTCGGGGAGCTGGGGGAGAGCGGGGGGGGCTCCGTGAGACCCCTGGACACCTCCAAATCCTCTGCGAGACCCCCGGACACCTCCGAATCCTCTGCGAGACCCCCAGACATCCCCAGAGCCCCCGTGAGACCCCCGGACATCCCCAGAGCCTCCGTGAGACCCCCGGACATCCCCAGAGCCCCCTTGAGACCCCCGGACACCTCCAAATCCTCTGCGAGACCCCCGGACACCCCCAGAGCCTCCGTGAGACCCCCGGACATCCCCAGACCCCTTGTGAGACCCCCGACATCCCCAGACCCCTTGTGAGACCCCCCAGACTCCCCGTGAGACCTCCCAGACACCCCCAAACACTCCTGGCCACCCTCAAACCCCACAGATCCCCCTTGAGACCCCCGGACACCCCCAGACCCTCTGTAAGACCCCCAGACAACCCCAAACCCCTTGTGAGACCCTCGGACACCCCCAGAACCTTCCTGAGACCCCCAAACCCTCCGTGAGACCCCCGGACACCCCCAGACTCCCCGTGAGACCCCCGGACACCCCCAAACCCCCCAGACCCCCCTCACCATGTCGGCCAGGGCCACGTAGAGGAAGATGCCGGCGGTGGCCGTGAGGAGCCAGGGGGCGAGGGGGGTCCCGCTGCGGCCCAGGGCGACCCCCGCCAGCGCCCCCAGGCAGGAGAGCAGCGCCGAGAGGAGGTTGAGGAGCAGGAGGGAGCGCGGGGCCGCGCCCGCCCGCAGCAGCACGGCCAGGTCACCTGCGGGGGGCACCGGCGGTGGCACCGGGGGTGGCACCGGGGGGTTCGAGGTGTCCCCAGCTCGGGGAGGGGACAGGGAGGGGGACAGGGACTCACCCAGCTCGTGCGGCAGCTCGTGGCAGAGCACGGCCAGCGCGGTGCTGAGCCCGCTGGAGAGGCTGTGCGAGAAGGCGGCTCCTGCGGGAGGGAGGGAGAGGGGTCCCCGTCCGCTGTGCCCCTGGTGCCCCTGTCCCTCTGTCCTCTTGTCCCTCTGTCCCAATGCACCCCCTTTTCCCGTCCCTAAATACCCGTGCAGTCCTTGTCCCCTGTCCCTGGATCACCGGGCAGCCCTGTCCCCCTGTCCCTAATGCAGCCCCTGTCCCTTTGTCCCCTTGTCCCACAGTCCCGATGTCCCCAACATCTTTCTGTCCCTGAGGAAATCTTTTCTCCCTGTCCTTGTGCACCTCTCCTCCCTCCATATCCATCCCCATCCCCCGTTCCCGTCCCTGTTCCTCTTTCCCGTTCCCATTCCCATCCCAATACCAATCCCCGTTCCCATTCCCGTTCCTGTTCCCGTTTCGGTCCCTGTTTCCATCCCAATCCCCATTCCCGTTCCCGTTCCTGTTCCCATTCCCGTTTCCGTCCCCGTTCCCATCCCCATGCCTGTCCCCGTTCCCGCCCTCGTTCCTACCCCGTTCCCTCCCCATCCCCATCCCCATCCCCGTTCCCGTCCCCATCCCCGTCTCCCGTCCCCGTTCCGGTCCCGGTCCCGGTCCCGCTGCCGGTCGCACCGATGGCCAGCCCGTCGCTCAGGTTGTGCACGCCGTCCCCCCAGCACCACCATCCACACGATGTCGGCGGCGCCGGGTCCGGGGGGCAGCGCGGGGCCGTGCGAGTGTCCGTGGGGGGGTCCCGGGGGTCCCGGCTCCGGCTCCGGTGCCGCCAGCGGCCGCAGCTCGGTCCCTGCGGCGGGACGGGCACCGTGGGGGCCGGGGCTCCGGTGGGCGCCGGTGCCGGGGGTCCGGGGAGGGGTCAAGGGGCTCGTACCTGCCCGTGACGGTGCCAGGACCCCCGCGGCCAGCCCGGGGCTCTCTCCATGGGGGTGTCCCTGGGGAAAACGGAGGCGTTTCGTGCGGAGCCCTCCCGGTGCCCCCCCGGTGCCCCCCCGGTGGCCGCCGCTCTCACCGTGGCCTCCCGGCGGCGCCGCAGCACGGCCAGGAGCAGCTCCAGCACGAAGAGCGCGTAGATCCCGCCCAGCACCGCCAGCCCCTGCAGCAGCGCCGGGCTCGGCTCCCCCGGAGCCTCCGGGTGCTTCCCCTGCGCCTGGACACCGGGAGGGAACGGGAATGGGAACGGGAGCATGAACGGGAAAGGGGATGGGAACGGGAATGGGAACGGGAACGGGAACGGGGATGGGAACGGGAACGGGAACGGGAGCGGGGAGGGGAACGGGGATGGGAATGGGAACGGGAATGGGAATGGGAACGGGAATGGGAATGGGAACGGGAATGGGAATGGGAACGGGGACGGGAATGGGAATGGGAACGGGTATGGGAATAGGAACGGGGACGGGAACGGGAGCGGGGAGGGGAACGGGGATGGGAACGGGAACGGGAGCAGGAACGGGGACGGGGAGGGGGATTGCGATGGGGACAGGCACGGGTACGGAGGGAGGAGAGGTGCCCAAGGACGGGGGCAAGGGTGTGCCCCCGGTGCCACCCCCGGTGCCACCCCCGGTGCCACCCCCGGCGGGACCTACGTGCGGCCAGAGGTGCAGCAGCGCGTCCCCGCAGAGCGTCCCCACGGCCAGCGCCACCAGGAAGGCGAGGAGCGAGCGGAAGGAGCCGCGGGCGCGCCCCGGGAGCAGCAGCACGGCCAGGACGGACGGGAGGCTCACCGAGAGCACGGCCAGCAGCGCCCAGCCCAGAGCTGCGGGCACCGTCAGGGGCACGGCCCGAACGGGGCACCGGGGAGGTGGGGATGGGGATCCAGGGGTGGGGGAATGGGGGACCGGGATTTGGGAATGGGGACCCGCGATGGAGACCCCAGGGATGGGGCAATAGGGGTCCCAGGGAGGCAGGGACGGGGATCCCGGGGATGGGGAACTCAGGGATTTAGGGACAGGAACCTCAGGGATGTGGGAATGGGGACCCCGGGGAGGTGGGGATGGGGACCCCAGGATGGGAACTCAGGGATGGGGACCCCGGGGATGGGGAACTCAGGGATGGGGAACTCAGGGATGTGGGAATGGCGATCCCAGCGATGAAGACCTCAGGGATTTAGGGACGGGGACTCCAGGGATGGGAGAATAGGGGCCCAGAAATGGGGACCCAAGTACGGGGAACTCAGGGATGTGGGAATGGGGACCCCAGGATGTGGGAATGAGGACCCCGGGGATGGAGACCCCGGGGATTTAGGGACAAGAACCCCAGGGCTGGAGACCCCAGGATCAGGAATGGGGGGCCAGGGGGACACAGGGATGGGGACGGGGGCGCCTTGGGGATGCAGGGATGGACTCCCCCACATCATAACGGGGACAGGGGACCTGGGTCAGGCTCAGGACAGGGGGAGCCCCGGGGGCAAACACGGGGACCCCAGGGACGAGGGAGGTGTCCCCAGGTGGGGTTACCTGGCCACAGGGCCCCCCCCGGGGGAGGCAGCGTCACCTCATCGCGGTGCCGGATGCAGACGCGGCTGTCGATCTGGTAGAGCAGCGCCGGGCAGAGCAGCGTGAACTGCTCCGGGGTCAGCTGCGCCACCGAGTCCAGCCCGAAGTTGCCCAGCAGCTGCGTCACGTTCAGGCACTGCGGGCGGGGGGCTCGGGCTGAGCTGGGGGGGTCCCGCAGACCCCCGGAGAGCGGCAGAGCGCGACCCCCCCGTCCCCACTCACATCGTCGTGCGGGTGGTCGGCGCTGGAGTGCTCCAAGCCCAGCACCCTCCCCAGCAGGCTGAGGCTGGGCCGGTACTCCCGGGGGACCCCCGCAGCACCGGGGGGCTCGGTGGGCGCCGCTTGGGGCCAGCTCGGGGCCTGGGAGGGCGGGGGGCTGCGGGAAATCGGGGTGCTGAGGTGAGCGGCTCGTCATCGCTGTTCCCGTCCCCATCCCTGCTCCCGTTACCTTCCGCCGTTCCCGTTCCCATTTCCGTTCCCGTTCCCGTGTCCATCCCCGTCCCCGTTCTCATCCCCGTTCCCATTCCCGTTCCCTTTCCCGTCCCCCGTTCCTGTTCCTGTTCCCGGGTCCGTCCTCGTCCTCGTTCCCGTTCCCGTTCCCGTTCCTGCGCTGAGCCCCCCTTGCCCAGCGCAGCCCCTCGGGAATGGAGCCCCCCGGTCCCTGAGGGGTCCCCCCGGTTCCTGAGGGGTCTCCCCGGTCCCTGAGGGGTCCCCCGGGTACCTGAGGGGTCCCCCGGTCCCTGAGGGGTCCCCCCGGTCCCTGAGGGGTCTCACGGGTCCCTGAGGGGTCTCCCCGGTTCCTGAGGGGTCCCCCCGGTACCTGAGGGGTCTCCCCGGTCCCTGAGGGGTCTCCCCGGTCCCTGAGGGGTCCCCCCCGGTCCGTGAGGGGTCTCCCCGGTACCTGAGGGGTCTCACGGGTCCCTGAGGGGTCTCCCCGGTCCCTGAGAGGTCTCCCCGGTACCTGAGGGGTCCCCCGGGTCCCTGAGGGGTCTCCCCCGGTCCCTGAGGGGTCTCCCCGGTACCTGAGGGGTCTCACGGGTCCCTGAGGGGTCCCCCGGGTCCCTGAGGGGCCCCCCCGGTCCCTGAGGGGTCTCCCCGGTACCTGAGGGGTCCCGCGGTGCTCGGAGCCGTTTCCCCCGCCGTGCTCCCAGGCCGGGTGCCGGTGCCGGTGCTTGTCCTGCTGCACCTCCAGCAGGTCCAGGTGGCTGACGTGGCCGTGGCCGAGCTCCTCGTGCTGGATCTGCACCACCTGCACCCGGCCCAGCCCGAGGCTGCCCAGCAGCCGGGCCAGCCCCGCCGAGGGCAGCGTCCCGTTCTCGCCGTAGGCGCCGAAGAGCTGCCGCAGGTAGTAGCCGTGCTCCTGCTCCGCGTCCTCCGGGGGCCGCCCCGGGGTCCCCGCGGTGCCCGGAGCGCCCCCGGCCCCCCGGAGCAGCAGCGCCAGCAGCGGCGCCAGGAGGAGCCCAGGGCGGCTCATGGGGTCGGGTCCCGCGGCCGGAGCTGGGAAAGGGGGCACGGAGCGATCGTGGGGGCCCCTCCGGTGCCGCCCGAGCGTGGGGAAAGCGACAGGCGGCGCCAGGGTCACCGGCCGGGACACGCGCGGTGGCACCGGGGCTTGGGGA
>JBBFKN010000011.1:6804338-6940582 GCA_039654755.1 Calcarius lapponicus | reverse complement strand
GACCCCAGTCCCTGACCCCAGCCCCAATCCTGACCCCAATCCCCGACCCCAACCCCAATCCCGACCCCAGTCCCTGACCCCAACCCCAATCCCTGACCCCAATCCCTGACCCCAATCCCCGACCCCAGTCCCTGACCCCAACCCTAATCCTGACCCCAATCCCTGACCCCAACCCTAATCCTGACCCCAGTCCCTGACCCCAGCCCCGCTGTCTGTCTGTCCCTCCAGGCCGCCCAACCGGCGTCAGACCGAGGAGGAGCTGCTGGTGGCCACGGAGAACCTGGAGACGCTGCAGCTGCAGGGGACACCTGGGGACCTGGGGACACCTCTGGGCGTGGCCATGAGCCCAGGGACGCTACAGGTCACCCCTGGGAACTTGGGGACACTTCAAGGAGTGGCCACGAGCCCAGGGTCACTACAGGTCACTCCTGGGAACTTGGGGACACTTCAAGGGGTGGCCATGAGCCCAGGGACACTACAGGTCACTCCTGGGAACTTGGGGACACTTCAAGGAGTGGCCACGAGCCCAGGGTCACTACAGGTCACCCCTGGGAACCTGGGGACACCAAAGGTGATGGCCATGAGCCTGGAGACCCTGCAAGTCACGGGCTTGGGGACACTACAACCACAGCCCCACAGCCTGGAGCCACCACAGGTGACACCAGGAGTCCCCAGCCTGCAGGGGACACTGCAGGTGACACCAGGAGTCCCCAGCCTGCAGGGGACACTGCAGGTGGCACCAGGAGCTGTGCAGGTGCTGCCTGGGGGGCTGCAGGTGCTGCAGGTGGCCTCAGGGGACTTGGGGACACTGCAGGGGACAGCGGAGCCACCGCGGGTCCCCGAGGAGCAGGGGACACTGCCAGCAGAGCTGAGGGACCTGGAGCTGCTGCCGGGGGGGACAGGACATGCAGGAGCTGCTGCAGGGGCTGCAGCCACCCCCGGGGACCTTGGGGACACTGGGGACACTGGGAGTGGCCGAGCTGATGCCGGACGTGGTGGCACCCTTGGAGGAGAGCTTGGAGGAGAGCTTCCAGCTGAGCCCCGGTGAGTGGTTGGGGCTGGGGTGGGGACAAAGGTGTCCCCCGGGCACAGAGGTGACCCCCGGGCACTCAGCTGTCCCCTATGGGCACTGCCCTGTCCCCTATGGGCACTGAGCTGTCCCTGGGCACTCAGCTGTCCCTGGGCACTGCCCCTGTCCCCCTGAGCACAGAGGTGTCCCCTGGGCACTGCCCTGTCCCCACTGTGCTGTCCCCTGTCCCTGCCCTGTCCCTGGCACTCAGCTGTCCCTTGTGCCCTGCCCTGTCCCCTGTCCCTGCCCTGTCCCTCAGCTGTCCCCTGTCCCTGCCCTGTCCCTGGCACTCACTGTCCCCTGTCCCCTGTCCCTGCCCTGTCCCTGGCACTCAGCTGTCCCCTGTCCCCTGTCCCTGTCCCTGCCCTGTCCCTGTCCCCTGTCCCTGTCCTGTCCCTGTCCCACTGTCCCCTGTCCCTGTCCTGTCCCCGTCCCTCACTGTCCCCTGTCCCTGCCCTGTCCCTGTCCTGTCCCTGTCCCCTGTCCCCTGTCCCTGCCCTGTCCCCGTCCCTCACTGTCCCCTGTCCCTGTCCTGTCCCTGTCCCACTGTCCCCTGTCCCTGTCCTGTCCCCGTCCCTCACTGTCCCCTGTCCCTGCCCTGTCCCTGCCCTGTCCCTGCCCTGTCCCCGTCCCTCACTGTCCCCTGTCCCCCCGCAGGCAGCGCGGCTCTCCTGGCCCAGCACGATCCGTTCCTGCCCCAGCCCGAGGACTCGGCGCTGCCCTCGGTGCCCTCCCTGTTCACCGACCTGCCCCCGCTGCACATCGACGCCAGCGACTTCCAGTGACCCCTCCCCTCCCGGGACCCCTCCTTTCCAGGGACCCCTCCCCTCCCGGGGACCCCTCCTCAGCCCCTTCCCTCCTGGGACCCCTCCCCGGTCCCTTTCATTCCAGGGACCCCTCCTCAGCCCCTTCTTTTGCGGGAACCCCTCCCGGGACCCCTTCCAGGTCCCTTTCGTTCTAGAGACCCCTCCTCAGCCTCTTCCCCTCCCCGGCCCCTTCCGATCCAGGGACCCTTCCCAGAGACCCCTCCCCATCCCTTCCCTTCCCGGGACCCCTCCCCGGTCCCCTCTCTGTAAATTAACCCCTTCCCCCCTGTAAATTAACCCCTTCCCCACCCCCCTGCACGCACTCGCCGCTCTCTGCTCTCCTTGGGAGCTTTATTAGAAACTGATAAATACCCGAGATAAATAAAGGAACGGCTCCAATCATAAATAACCCCGGCAGGGGGGCAATAAATAATGGGGGGGGGGGGCGATAAATAAAGGGGGGGGGGGGCAGTATACGGAGCGGGGGGCGATAAATAATGGGGGGGGGGGCGATGTCCGGGGGGAGGGGCGATAAATAAAGGGAGGGGCGATAAATAAGGGGGGGCGGTGTCCGGAGGGTGGGGGGCGGTGATAAATAAGGGGGTGGGGGGCGATAAATAAGTGGGAGGGACGATAAATAAGGGGGGAGGCGATAAATAACGGAGGGGTCGGTGTCCGGGGCTGGGGTCGGTGTCGGGGGTCGGTGTCCGGTATCCGGGGCTGCGGTCGGTGTCCGGTATCCGGGGGGGGTCTCAGCGGGCCCCGTGGTTGAAGACGCGGCCGATGAGGGCGGAGAAGGAGCGGAGCCGTTTCAGGGCCAGGTGCCGCTGCAGCGGCTGCTGCCAGAGCGGGGTGGGCGCCAGCAGGAGCCGGGGGGGGGCGACCGTGCCCGTCCTGAGGGGACAGGGAGGGGTCAGGGGGGGCTGTGTGACCCCCGGGGGACCCTGAGGGACATTGAGGGACATTGGGGACCCTGAGGGACAACCAAAGGACCCTGAAGGACTCTGGGGGACACTGTGGGACAGGGTGGGACACTGAGAGCTACCAAAGGACACTGAGGGACTCTCAGGGCCACTGAGGGATATTTGGGGACACTGTGGGACGATGAGGGTCATTGAGGGACATTTGGGGACCCTGAGGGTCATTTGGGGACCCTGGGGGCCATTTGGGGGACACTAAGGGCCACTGAGGGACATTGACGGACAGTGACAGACCCCGGGGGACACTGAGGGACATTTGGGGACCCTGGGGGCCATTTAGGGGACACTAAGGGACATTTGGGGACCCTGGGGGCCATTCGGGGGCCGGGCTGCCCCCCTGGCTGACCTGCACGAGGCGCAGCAGCTGCTCCACGGTGCTCTCCAGCTGCGGCTGCGGCTGCTCGCGGAAGATGTCGGAGCCCAGCAGGTCCCGGTAGTGCTGGAGCGCCTGGCGGATGCGCTGCAGGCAGCGCTGGGGGAGCCGGGGGGGGTGAGATGGGGGTCAGGGACATCCCCACACCCCCCACGGGACCCCCAAGTGCACCCCTCGGTATCCCTGGGAGCCCTCTGGGACCCCCAGCTTCGTCCTCAGCATCCCTGGGACCCCCAAGTGCATCCCCAGGGCCCTCCAGAGGAACCCCAGAGCAACTCCTGGGACCCCCAAGTGCATCCCCCAGCATCGCTGGGAGCCCTCTGGGACCCCCAGGTTTATGCTCAGCATCCCTGGGACTCCCCCTGACATCCTCAAGACCCCCAAATTCATCCAGCAGCTTTCCTGAGACCCCCAAGAGCATCCCCTGGGACTCCTTTAGGACCCCCAGACCCATCCTTAGCACCCCTGGGACCCCCAGACATCCCCAGGACCCCCTGGGCAAACCCCAGAGCATCCCCTGGGACCCTTCTGGGATCCTCAGCTTCATCCTCAGAGCATCCTTGGGACCCACAGACAACCCCAGGACCCCCAAATTCATCCAGCAGCTTTCCTAGGACCCCTCTGGGACCCCCAGGCACATCCTCAGGACCCCCAAATGCATCCCCCAGCATCACTGGGAGCCCTCTGGGACCCCCCAAGTGCATCCTCAGCACCCCTGGAAACTCCCAGACATCCCCAGGACCCCCCAATGCATCCCTGGGACCCCTCCTGGGACCCCCAGGTTTATCCTCAGCATCCCTGGGGCCCCCCGGTCGCCCCGGAGCCCCCCCGGTACCGTGTGGTTGCTCTCCAGGGTCAGGGGGTCGCAGGCGTCGCTGCAGCGGATCCGGGGGGGCCAATTCTGGGGTTCCTCCTCCAGCAGCTGCAGCCCCTCCTGCAGCGGCGATCGGGGCCGGTGCCAACGGGTCCGGTACGGCCGGGACCGGGACACCGAACCCCGAACCCGCCCCCGGTTCCACCCCCGCCGCGATGACCCCGCGCCTCCCGGTGCCCCCGGCCGAGGTCCCGGTTACTTCCCGAGCCCCCCCGTGCTTCCAGAGCCCCCTGCTGCCCCTTGCCGAGCTCCCGGTGCACCGGCCGAGTCCCGGCTGTCCCCGGCTGAGCCCCCCGGTGCTTCCCGAACTCCCGCTGCCCCCGGCAGAACCGCCGGTGTTTCCCGAGCCCTCCCTCCGGTGCACCGGTCGAATCCCGGCTCTCCCCGGCCGTGCTCCCGGTGCTTCCCGAGCCCCCGCTCTCTCCGGCCGAGCTCCCGGTACTCCGGCTGAGCCCCCCGGTGCTTCCCGAGCCCTCGGTGCACCGGCCGTGCTCCCGGTGCCTCCCGAGCCCCCGATGCTCCGGCTGAGCATCGGTGATTCCCAAGTCCCCGGTGGAGCCCCCCGGTGCTTCCCGAGCCTCCCGCTCTCCCCGGCCGAATCCCCCGCTGTCCCCGGCCGTGCTCCCGGTGCCTCCCGAGCCCTCCGTTGTTTCCCGAGCCCCCGGTACTCACCAGCACCGAGTGCGGCTCCCTGACCGCCCCCAGCAGCCGCGACAGCTCCCGGGACAGGACCCGGCAGGCGGCCCAGTCCGGCCGGCGGAGCGGAGCCGGTGCCGGTGCCGGTGCGGCGGGAGGCGGCGGCAGCAGCGCCAGGAGCAGGCACAGGCAGAGGCGGAGGAACGGAGCCATCGCTGCTCGGTGCGTGCCGCCACCGCCGCCGCCGCCGGGGCTCTTATGGGGCGGCGGCAGGTGGGGAATCCCGGGGCAGGTGCTCCCGCCCCGGCGCCGCCCCCGAAAGCAGAACCGATACCGGGCCGGGGTCCCCGCGCTGCGCCCGCCGCACCGGGACGGGACCGCACGGGATGGGACGGGCAGGAAAACCCGGGGCAGTTCCGGGCGGGATGGGAGGCACCGGGACCAGCACCGGGACCGGCACCGGGACCGGACAGCCCCACCGCGGGCGCACCGGGGAGCGGCGGAGCCTCGGTGTGACCGCTCGCCGGTGCCGCTGTGTCCAAGCCGGTGCTCCCGGGTGTCCCCCGGTGTCCCCTCATTGTCACCTCAGTGTCCCTCCGGTGTCCCCTCGGTTTCCCCCGGTGTTCCTGGGTGTCTCCTCGTTGTCTCCTCATTGTCCTCCCGGTGTCCCCTCATTATCCTCTCGTTTTCCCCCCGGTATTGCCGGGTGTCCCCTCGTTGTCCCCGGTGTCCCCCCGGCATCCCCCCTCGGTGTTCCCGGGTTGTCCCCATGGTGTCCCCCCATGTCCCTTCAGTGTCCCCTCGTTGTCCCCTTGTTGTCGCCCCGGTATCTCCCCGGTGTTCCCCCCTTGTCCCCGCAGTGTTCCCCCGGTGTCCCCTTATTATCCCCTTGTTGTCACCCCGGTGTCCCCTCAGTGTCCCCTCTGTGTCCCTCCACTATCCCCTCGTTGTCCCCCCCCATGTCCCCTCAGTGTCCCCGTGCTGTCCCCCCGTTGTCCCCTCGGTATTCCCGGGTGTCCCCTCATTTTCCCCCGTTTTCCCCCGCTATCCCCCCGTTGTCCCGGGCCGGCCCGGGCGCTGCCGCCGCAATCTCGGCCGCTCCGTGGCGGCGGCTCCGGCGCTTCCCGCCCCGCCCGCCGGGGCTGCCCCCGGCTTTCCCCGGCACCGGCAGCGGGGACGGGACACGGCCGGGAGGGGGACACATGGGGACACTTGGGGACATCGGGGGACAATGGGGGAATGGGGGACATGAAGGGACACTGGGGGTAATTGAGGAACATCTGGGGACGCTGAGGGGCGTTTGGGGACACTGAGGGACATTGAGGGATGCCGTGGGACAATGTGGGACACTGAGGAACGCGGAGGGGCCTTCAGGGACACTGGGGGACATTTGGGGACACTGAGGAACCCCGTGGGACCCTGAGGGACAGGGTGGGACAATGTGGGACAACGAGGGACAATAGAGGAACAATGGAGGGACAGTGTGGGACATTGAGGGACATTTGGGACACTGGGGGACACTGGGGGACACGTAGGAATGCCAAGGACTGCGCGGGACACTTGGGGACACTTGGGGACACCGACGTGTGCCAGACACCCGCGGGCACGCTCGGGCTGCTCCGTGGCGCACCGTAGGCTCTCGTAGGTAACCGGGGATGCAGCGTGGGACCCCACAGGCTGCAGATGCCGCACGGTCCGGCAGCGCCCGAGGCTCCGAGGGGCTCCCGGGGCTCCGAGAGGCTCCCGGTGGTCCCGGGACTGCCCCCGGGGTTGCCCCGCCGCGAACCAGCCGATCGCATCCTTTTTGACCCGTGCGCCGCCCCGTCCCGCCGCGCCGCTTAGTCCCGCCCTCCTCGGGCGCTGATTGGTCAGCGCCCCGGCGCTCTGCGCTGCCATTGGTCAGCGGCGCGGGGCGGCCCCGGTTTACCGGGCAGGGGGCGCGGTTGCCGTAGCGACGGCGGGAGCGGCCCCGGCCCCGGCCCGGCCGCGGCGGCGCAGCGGGACGAGCCCGGCAGCGCGGCCCCGGCGCGGCTCTGCCCGCGGCGGCTCGGTAACGGCGGGCGCGGCGGGGTGTGGGGGCGGCGGCGGCTCCGGGGCTCGGTGAGAGCGGCCGCTCGGGACGGGCCCCGCCGTGCGCCCCGCCCGGCACCACGCCTGGGACTGCGGGCGCTGATAGCGCGTTCGGTGTGGGGTCGCGGTGATAAAGGCGGAGGGCGCGGAGCTGGCCCGGAGCCCCGGGGGTGCGGCGGGGCGGGGCCCGGTTTGGCTCCCCGGGACAGCCCGGTGCCTTGGGACACTGCCCGCTTCCTCTGGAGGTTGTTCCGTGCTCTGGGAGCGCTGCCCGGTATCCCCGGGAGGCTGCTTGGCATCCTGGGCTGCTTCCCGGTTAGCCCGGATGCTGCCCGGTGCTCCGGGATCAGTGCCCGGTGCTCAGGGACCACCCCAGCCCCTCGCCGCCGTCCATGCCAGGCTCTGATCACTCCCTGGGGCGGGGACTTCACATCCCGGGCCCTACCGAGCCCTGCCCCTCACCCCCGGGGTTCCCAGATGCAGTTCCTGCCTCTCCATCCCCGTTCCTGCCCCTCCATCCCCGTTCCTGCCCCTCCATCCCCGTTCCTGCCCCTCCATCCCCGTTCCTGCCCCTCCATCCCCGTTCCTGCCCCTCACCCCCGTTCCTGCCTCTCCATCCCCGTTCCTGCCCCTCCATCCCCGTTCCTGCCCCTCCATCCCCGTTCCTGCCCCTCACCCCCGTTCCTGCCCCTCCGTCCCCGTTCCTGCCCCTCACCCCCGTTCCTGCCCCTCCATTCCCGTTCCTGCCCCTCAGCCCCGTTCCTGCCCCTCCATTCCCGTTCCTGCCCCTCCATCCCCGTTCCTGCCCCTCCATCCCCGTTCCTGCCCCTCACCCCCGTTCCTGCCCCTCAGCCCCGTTCCTGCCCCTCACTCCCGTTCCTGCCCCTCCATCCCCGTTCCTGCCCCTCAGTCCCCGTTCCTGCCCCTCACTCCCGTTCCTGCCCCTCCATCCCCGTTCCTGCCCCTCACTCCCGTTCCTGCCCCTCAGCCCCGTTCCTGCCCCTCCATCCCCGTTCCTGCCCCTCCATCCCCGTTCCTGCCCCTCCGTCCCCGTTCCTGCCCCTCACCCCCGTTCCTGCCCCTCACCCCCGTTCCTGCCCCTCCATCCCCGTTCCTGCCCCTCCATCCCCGTTCCTGCCCCTCCATCCCCGTTCCTGCCCCTCAGCCCCGTTCCTGCCCCTCCGTCCCCGTTCCTGCCCCTCCATCCCCGTTCCTGCCCCTCAGCCCCGTTCCTGCCCCTCCGTCCCCGTTCCTGCCCCTCACCCCCGTTCCTGCCCCTCCGTCCCCGTTCCTGCTCCTCCATCCCCGTTCCTGCCCCTCCATCCCCGTTCCTGCCCCTCACCCCCGTTCCTGCCCCTCCGTCCCCGTTCCTGCCCCTCCATCCCCGTTCCTGCCCCTCCGTCCCCGTTCCTGCCCCTCAGCCCCGGTAATTCCCGCTGCCTTTCCTGTCCCATCCCCGTTTCCACCCCCTGTCCCTCTGTCCCCCCTCTCCAGGCCCAGGACCCACCATGAACTTCGAGGGCCTCAACCCCTCCCTGGCCGAGTTCGCTGCTCCCCTGCACCCCGCGCTGGAGCCGGTGCTGGACCCGCACCTGAACCCCAGCCTGGTGGAGCTGGACCCCGAGGGGGTGGCCCTGGAGGGGCTCCCGGTGCCCGACCCCGTGCCCCTGATGGAGGGCATCTACAGCGAGCTGCACACGGCCGTCTCCGAGGTCGGCGTGCCCGTGGCCGTGGCGCACTTCGACCTGCACGAGGAGATGCTCTGGGTCGGCAACCATGGGGTATGTGGGGAGATTTTGGGAGGTTCTGGAGAGATTTCAGGAGGATCTGGAGAGGTTTTGGGAAGGTTTGGGAAGATCTGGGAAGGTTTGGGGGAGCTCTGGGAAGGTTTGTGGAGCTCTGGGGAGGTTTTGGGAAGATCTGGAGAGGTTTTGGGAAGGTTTGAGAAGATCTGGAGGGGTTTTGGGAAGATCTGGAGAGGTTTTGGGAAGGTTTTGGGAAGATCTGGGAAGGTTTGGGGAGCTCTGCAGAGGTTCTGGAGAGGTTTTGGGAAGGTTCTGGAGAGGTGCCCCTGATGGAGGGCATCTACAGCGAGCTGCACACGGCCGTCTCCGAGGTCGGCGTGCCCGTGGCCGTGGCGCACTTCGACCTGCACGAGGAGATGCTCTGGGTCGGCAACCATGGGGTGCGTTTTGGGAAGGTTTGGGAAAGTTTGGGAAGATCTGGGAAGGTTTGGGGAGCTCTGCAGAGGTTTTTGGAAGGTTTTGGAAAGACCTGGAGAGGTTTGGAGGAGCTCTAGAGAGGTTTTGGGGAGGTTTGGGAAGACCTGGGAAGGTCTTTGGAAGTTCTGGAGAGGCTTGGGAAGCTCTGGAGAGGTTTTGGGAGAGTTTGAGAAGATCTGGGAAGGTTTTGGAAGCTCTGGAGAGGTTTTGGGAAAGTTTGAGAAGATCTGGAGAGCTTTGGAGGAGCTTTGGAGAGGTTCTGGGGAGGTTTGGGAAAGTTTTGGGAAGGTTTGGGAAGATCTGGGAAAGTTTTGGAAGCTCTGGAGAGGTTTTGGGAAGGTTTGGGAAGATCTGGGAAGGTTTGGGAAGATCTGGGAAGGTTTGGGAAGCTCTGGAGAGGTTTTGGGAAGCTCTGGAGAGGTTTTGGGAAGCTCTGGAGAGGTTTTGGAAGCTCTGAGGGGGAAAACCCGCGTAACCTGGTTCTGGCAGAGGATGAAGTGAGGCTCAGCTGTGTCACACCCACCAGGACATGGGGTTGTGACACCCCTGTCCCCTCTCCTTTCAGGGCCACGCCACCTCCTTCTTCGGGCCCACCCTGGAGCGCTACTCCTCCTTCCAGGTGAACAGCAGCGACGACATCCGCCAGATCCAGAGCCTGGAGAACGGCGTCCTCTTCCTCACCAAGACCAACCTCAAGTACCTGTCCCGGGGAGGCCTCATCATTTTCGACTACCTGTGAGTGCTGCTGGCCCTTCCAGCTCCCTGTGGCTGCTCCTGGCCCTTCCAGGGGCTGGGCAGGGCCTCAGGGGTCTCTGGGGTGTCAGGAGCCTCAGGGGTGTTGGGGGTCTCAGGGGTCTTTGGGGTGTCAGGAGTGTCTGGGGTCTCTGGGGTCTCAGGGGTGGCAGGAGCCTCAGGGGTATCAGGGGTCTCTGGAATGTCTGGGGCCTTGGGTCTCAGGGGTCTCTGGGGTCTCAGGGATCTCTGGGGTGTCAGGGATGTCAGGGATCTCTGGGTTTTCAAGGGTTTCTGGGGTCTTAAGTGTGTCAGGGGTCTCAGGTGTGTCAGAGGTGTCAGGAGTCTCAGGGGTCTCTGAGGTCTCTGGGGTGTCAGGGATCTCTGGGGTGTCAGGGGTCTCTGGAATGTCTGGGGTCTTGGGCCTCAGGGGTCTCAGGGGTGTCCAGGGGTCTTTGAGGATTCAGGGGTCTCTGGGGTCTTAGGAGTCTCAGGGGTGGCAGGAGTCACAGAGGTCTCTGGGGTCTCTGGGGTGTCAGGAGTCCCAGGGGTCCCAGGGGTCTCAGGGTGTCCTGCCTGTCCCCCAGCATGGATGAATCCGAGGACATGCACAGCCTCCTGCTGACGGACAACAACACCCTGCTGGTGGCTGGGCTGCAGAACCACGTGCTGGAGATGGACCTCAACACCGTCCAGGAGACACAGAAGGTGTGGCAGGGCCAGGGGCTGCTCCCTCGAGCTTTGCTCTGTGATTCCTCCCTGTTCTTCCCTGCTCATCCCTACTCCATCCCTTCTCCATCCCTGCTCTTTCCTGCCCCATCCCTGCTCCCATCCCTGCTCCATCCCTGCTTTTTTCTGTCCATTCCTGCCCATCCCTGCCCTTTGCTGATCCCTGCTGTCCCCACCTCTCTCCCAGTACACCGTGGAGGTGCCCGGCATCACCATCATGAGGCAATCCAACCGCTTCTTCTTCTGCGGCCACACCTCTGGCAAGGTAAGCCCTGTTCAGGGGAGGGAAAAATCCCAAAATTTCAGCTCTTCCCAGACCTCCAGAGCCTGGGTGACCACAGCCAGGACCTCCCCTCTCAGGTGTCGCTGCGTGACCTGCGCACCTTCGTGGTGGAGCACGAGTTTGACGCCCACTCCGGGAGCCTGTCGGACTTTGACGTGCACGGGAACCTGCTGGTGACCTGTGGCTTCTCCAGCCGCATGAACGGCCTGGCCTGTGACCGTTTCCTCAAGGTCTATGACCTCAGGATGATGAGGGCCACCACCCCCCTGCAGGTCCACATCGACCCCTTCTTCCTGCGCTTCATCCCCACCTACACCTCCCGCCTGGCCATCATCTCCCAGACAGGTGAGGTCACACTGGGGGTGACATTTCTATCAAAAATTCTCTATAATTCCATTTCTAAAATCTCTCTTTCCCCCCCCTTTTATCTGTCCTTGTAAATTCTTGGAGTACAAACCTCTCACTGCTTCTCCTATCACTGCTGTGGGGTCGTGTTGAGGTTTTTTATTTATCCAGGGGAAAGGCTGAGCTGCCTTCCCTGGTTTGGAGCATCCAGGAGTGCCAGGAATGCCCCCCATAACCTGGAAAAGCCTAACCCATAATCTGGGGTTATGGGGTTTATGGGGTCAATGGGGTTATGGGGTTTATGGGATCAATGGGGTTTATGGGGTAAATGGGGTTATGGGATCAATGGGGTTTATGGGGTCTATGGGGTTATGAGGGCTTCTCCATTTCCCACATGTGTGGGTGGTCATGGTGTCCCCCAGTTTAGGGCTGAGTCCTGTGGGATTCAGGCTGGAGCAGAGGACAATGAGGGGAGAGCTCACAAATTCCTCACTTTGCTCTCTGGGATGGTGATGGGACCCAAGGGAATGGCTGGAGCTGTTTAGGTGGGATTTTGGGAAAAGGTTTTTCCTCCAGAGGATATTCCATAATTTGAGAGGTCAGAGACAATGCTCTCAGGTGTTGGGATCTGGGGATTTGAGGAATTTTGGGGATTGTCCTGTGCTGGGCTTGGTGATCCATGTGGGTTCCTTTTAGCTTGTGATTTTCCATGATTCTGGAGGTTTGGACAATGCTCTCAGGTGTTGGGATTTGGGGATTTGAGGAACTTTTGGGCTTGTCCTGTGCAAGAACAGGAGTTGGACTTGACGATCCTTGTGGGTTCCTCTCAGCTCAGGATATTCCATAATTTGAGAGGTCAGAGTCAGCACTCTCAGGTGCTGGGATTTGAGAACTTTTGAGCTTGTCCTACACAGCCCCATGAGCTGCACTTTGCTCCTTGTAGCTCCTTTCCCACTCAGGATACTCCACAACGTTCATCCAAGCGCCACCATCGCACATCCAGCACCGTGTACCACCCCATGCTGCCTCCCACCCACTCCTAGCACCACATCTCCCCGTTTTCCCTCCTCCCCAGGCCAGTGCCAGTTCTGTGAGCCCACCGGGCTGGCCAACCCCGCTGACATCTTCCACGTCAACACCGTGGGGCCGCTCATCATGACCTTCGACGTGTCCGCCAGCAAGCAGGCGCTGGCTTTTGGCGACTCCGAGGGCTGCGTCCACCTCTGGGCTGACTCCCCAGAGGTCACTTTCAACGCCTACTCCCGTGAGACCGACTTTGCCCTGCCCTGCATGGTGGACACGCTGCCACATCTGGACTGGAACCAGGATTTGGTGCCTCTGTCGTTGATCCCGGTGCCGCTGACCAGCGATGCGTTGCTCTCGGACTGGCCGGCCGCCAACTCGGCTCCAGCACCGAGGTAATTCCCAAATTCCCACTGAAAGAATCCCCAAATTCCCACTCTGGCAGTCTCCCTCCTTTGTTCATGCCTAGAACAGAGGATAGAGGGATTAAATTAAATGAAAAGCAGGTTTTTATTGAAGGCTTTCAATAGGTGCACCTTGGGTAGTTAAAGGTTACACCCAAGGTGTTGGTCCTGAGTTTTTCACACTTTTATAAGTTTGGTGCATTTACATATCAGGGGTTAATCCTCCAATTAACAGCCTCAGGTGATGGAGTTACTTCCTCCAATTACAGCCTCAGGTAATGGAGGCATTTCCTCCAATTTTAATAGGTGCACCTTGGGTAGTAAAGTTACCCAGAGGTTACACCCAAGATGTTGGTCCTGAGTTTTTCACACTAGTAAGTTTGGTGCATTTACATATCAGGGGTTAATCCTCCAATTAACAGCCTCAGGTAATGGACTTACTTCCTCCAATTACAGCCTCAGGTAATGGAGGCATTTCCTCCAGTTACAGCCTCAGGTAATGGAGTTACTTACTCCAATTACAGCCTTAGGTAATGGAGTTACTTACTCCAAGTTTGCCCCCCTCAATTCACTGTTGTTTACATCTAGGAGCTTGAGTCAGGTGTCCTTGAGTTTCAGAGAGGAATTGTTTCATGTAAATAAAATGAGAGAACAGCAGCTGACAGGCTGTGGAGTTTTAGGGTTATACACTAAAGCAATACAGGATATAAAAAATATAAAAGCTGAATCCTAAGGCATCATTCCTGCTTGCCTGGGAAATAGCAGATGAGTTTCCTGCAGTGGAGGTGTGAGGATGGTGGGACATGGTCCAACCTCCCTCCCTCCCACTCCCAGTGGGATCCTGCCTCTGCTCTGCCCATGTGGAATCTCCTTTTTCTTCTTCCTATGCCAAAACCCTCATGCTCAGCACTGCTGCCCTATTACTGGGATGGAAAATGAACCTGGGGAGGGGGAAACGCTCGGGACCCCCTCAGGGTGGGTCCCTGAGCCCCCCTGGCTGGGTGGGAGATGCTGCTCTGAGCCAGGGGGTGTTTCCAGGCGAGCCCCCCCGGTGGATCCCGAAATCCTGCGCACCATGAAGAAGGTGGGGTTCATCGGCTACGCCCCAAACCCCAGGACCAAGCTCCGGAACCAGGTACCCTCTGCCAGGAGGGGCATTGTGGGAGGTTGGAGCTCTGCAGCCTGGGAGGGGATGCAGCTCTGTGCATGCTGAGGGATCCTTGAGGTTTCAGGACAAGAGGTGGAATCCCATCCTCTTCCCTCAGGATGGTGCAGGTGGAGTTTGGAGGTGGCAGCTTCTCCTGAGCAGGGGAAGGGATGGAGTTGGAGTTCCCAGTTCCATCCCTCCGTGGGTCTTGAGGGCAGGGAAGGTCTGAGCTCTTGGGAGGTTCATGGCACGTCCCTCAGCCTTGGGAAAACACTGCCCTGTGCTTTCCCACAGTGACAAATCCCTGCCAGCAGGAAGGTGCAGGTCCAGGGAGGGCCCCACTCTGCTCTGGTGGATCCCTTTGCTCGTTCAGGGGAAGCAGGAAAGCCCAGGAGCTGCTTGTGGGGTTTCTCCCCACCTCAGGGTTCAGCTGCTCACCCCTTCTCCTCTTTCCCTGCTCCAAGATTCCTTACAGGTTAAAGGAGATGGACAACGAGTTTGACAACTTCAGCCAAGTCCCCGAGTCCCCGATCGGGCGTGAGGAGGAGCCACATCTCTACAGGGTGGCCAAGAAGTACAGGAAGGTGGGTGGTGGCTTGGGGGGCTGCTCTGGGGCACAGTGGGGAAGAGAATCCATGGGGAGGTGTTTGTTTCACCTGTCACACTTCTGCTCAGGTCACCATCAAATACTCCAAGCTGGGGCTGGAGGATTTTGATTTCAAGCATTACAACAAGACGCTGTTCGCAGGGCTGGAGCCCCACATTCCCAACGCTTACTGCAACTGCATGATCCAGGTAGGAGCTGCTCCAGTCCCACCCAAACCCCTGTTTGTGACCCCCCCAGAGCCCCCCCTAACTGCTGGGTCTCCACCAGGTCCTGTATTTCCTGGAGCCAGTTCGCTGCCTGGTCCAGAACCACCTGTGCCAGAAGGAATTCTGCTTGGGCTGCGAGCTGGGCTTGCTCTTCCACATGCTGGATCTGTCCAGAGGAGATCCCTGCCAGGTCTGTGCTGGGCTGGGCTGCCCCAGGGAGTGGTGCTGGGCAGGCAGCTGGAAACTCCTGTCCCTTGACCTTGGGGACATTGTTCTTGCCCCATGCCCAGGGAAGCAATTTTCTGCGGGCTTTCCGCACCATCCCCGAGGCGTCGGCTCTGGGCTTGATCCTGGCAGATTCAGATGAAGCCACGGGGAAAGTGAACCTGGGGAGGCTGATTCAGAGCTGGAACCGCTTCATCCTGACTCAGCTGCACCAGGAAACCCAGGAGCAGGAGGGACCCCAGGCCTACAGGGGGGCTGGCAGCAGGTGAGGCCCTGCCATGGGGATGGGACAGGGAATGAGCCAAGCTGGGGAGTGGGACTGCTCACCAGAGAGCCCACCCATCCCTCAGGAAGTTTTCTTGCCACTCATGGCTTCAGGGATCCATGGGAACTGCAATTCTCCATATATTTGAACTTTGTGCTGAACTTCTGCCCCCCTAAAACCTGTTTGGAGGCTTTACAGAGGGGCTTGGATGGAAGGTTGGGACTGCTCAGATGGCTGATTCCCCAAAATCTGCTGGAATCTGGGAGTTGTGGGTCCCAGTGCTGATCCCAGTGCTGTTTTTGCAGCAGCTTTGGCTCCTCGGGGGACTCTGTGATCGGGCAGCTGTTCAGTTGTGAGATGGAGAACTGCAGCATGTGCCGCTGTGGGAAGGAGACTGTCCGTGTGTCCTCCACGCTGCTCTTCACCCTCTCCTACCCCGACAGCACCGGTAACAGCAGGGCCCGGCCCCCTCAGCTGGGTGGGGTTTGTCATCCATGATTTTTTCCAGCTGGAACACACCCACAGCCAGGAGCTGCCTCAGTTCCAGGGGTTGGTTTCCAACCGGCCGAGCTTTTGGCTTTAAAAAGACACTTTTGGGGCTTGACCTTCTGGTTGGTGGTTACGAGGAAAACCCCAGAGGTTTGGCTGAGCTCAGTTGGTCAAGGTTTGTGTGCTGGGGGAGGTGACGTTATTCTCCTTTCTCCCTCCAGAAAAACCAGCCAAGGATTACGAGTTCGCCCAAATTTTAAAGCGCAGCATCTGCTTGGAGCAGAACACACAAGCCTGGTGTGAGAACTGTGAGAAGTACCAGCCCACGGTGAGCCTGGCATGGGGGCACAGGCACGAGGGGCTGTGGGCCACGGGCAGGAGGGGGGGCAGTTTCTCCCTGAGTCACCAGGGAACCTCCTGAGCGGATGCCGGAGATTCGGTTCCTGCCCCGGCTGGCAGCTCTGGGGTATTTCCTGGGCTCTGTGAATTCTTCTCACAGGGACAAGGATTCAGCAGGGAGGAACAACCCCCTGAGAGCTGCTGAAGCAGCTCTGTTATCCTGGAAATGCCCCCAGGACTGCAGCCAGGCAGGGAGGAAGCCAAGGCAGTGGCAGATGTCCCAAATGCCGCTCGCATGTCCCAAATCCTGCTCGGATGTCCCAAATCCTCCTCTGGGCTCTCATTCCCACCTCTCCCTGTCCCCTGCAGGTGCAGACCAGGAACATCCGCTGCCTGCCAGACGTGCTGGTCATTAACTGTGAGGTGAACAGCTCCAAGGAGGCAGATTTCTGGAAGACACAGGCTGAGGTGGGGGAGACACTCCCGGCACGCTGGGGTTGAGGTGCCCGGCCCCGCCGAGGTTTTCACTCTGCTCTCGCTGCCTCTGGCCTCTCTCCCTCCACCTGAGGACCTGGTGCAGGTTGGGTCATGCCTGGGGCACGGTTTGTACCTTTGGAATCGGAAAAGATGAGATCTCCTGGCATGGCAGAGCTGAAGGAACTGCAGGAGTGACTTTGTCCTTCCCCCAGCCCCCCCGGGAGCACCTTGGGACATTGGGTTTCCTTTGTTTTCTCCCTGTCACCAACTTTAATATTTAATATTTTCCCTGCTCCTGGCCTGGCTGTCACCCAAGTGTCCCCAGGCTGGCCTGTCACCGTGTGCTGATGCTTGCCTGTGTTTCGTTGCCAGTATTCCTTTCAGAAAGCCATGATGAAGAGAGGAGGCTTTGACATCACCAAGGGAAAGGAGATCTCTCTTGGAGACTGGTAGGTGACCATTCAGGAGGAATTTCTTCATGGAAAGAGTTTGGACATGCCCAGGGAGGTGGTGGAGTCACCATTCCTCCTGGAGGTGGCCAAGGAATGAGTGGATGTGGCACTCTGGTCTGGGTGACAAAGTGGGGATTGGCCAGAGGTTGGACTTGATGGCCTTGGGAAGCTTTTCCAACCTCAAGGATCCTGGGATTCTGTTCCTGGGCTGGCACCTCTGAGGAGTGACACCTCCTGGGTGATTCTCTGGGCTATTTCTCGTGTAAATAATTTGATAACCTGCACCACATCCCTTTTGTCACCCACCTCGTGCCCCTTTCGTAACTGACAAAAGCCCCAAAACCACATTGGCTGAGCACCTCTCCCAGAGTCCTGCTGCAGGCAGCTCCAGCTTGCCACAGAACTTCCAGGAAAATCACAGAAAATCAGCTGGCCTGGGTGACATCTCCCTCCAGCTCAGCTTTCCATGATTCCCTGTGCAGGAAGGATCTGGGGAGCCCCGACACGGGGCATTCGTATCCTTCCGTGGAGGAACTGAAGAACATTTGGATCCCTCACGCCATCAAGATGAGGTTGACCAAGAGCAAAGAGCTCGATGTGAGCAACTGGAGCGAGACTGATGAGGTAAAGTGACAGAATCACCGTGGGTGAGGTGACAGAACCACCACGGGTGAAGTCACAGAATCGGGGATGAATTCTGTGGGTGAAGTGACAGAGGCACGTGGGGCTGTGGGAGCAGAGCTGCCTCAGAACCACTTTCTGTTGAGAGACTGATGAGGAGATAACTCAGAGGAGCACGGAAATGTCCAAAAATGGTGGTTTGGGGGGGCTCAGACATTCCTAATTCCCCCCTCAGCTGAGCCCAACAGACGACCCCGAGTCCGTGTACATCTACGACCTCATGGCCACCGTCGTCCACATCCTGGATTCTCGCACTGGGGGCAGCCTGGTGGGGCACATCAAGGTGGGAGAGACCTACCACCAGCGCAAGGAGGTGAGACCCTGAGACCCCATCAGCCCCCTGTGAGGGGGGTCTGTCATTCCTGGCTCTCTCAGCCAAACGTGGAGGGTTTGGGCTGAACGTGCCAAGAGCTGCTGGGGCCCCTCAGGGGGAGGGAAGGGTTGAAGAAATCTTCTTCCCACACCCACTCGAGCTGGTTCCTCCTGGCCACGGGCACGGTGCCAGCTTGTCCTTGTACTTCCAGGTAAGGGCAGGGACGTCATCGCCCTTCCCGAGGAAAGGGCTGGTCTGGGCAGTCCTGGTTTCTGCTGGAGATGCCCAAGGCAGGAGTTCCCAGAGTTGTGTCAAGTCCCCATCCCTGTCTCTTATCTCTTGCATCTCCCTGGAGTTTTGCTCAGGAGCTGGGCAGAGCCCAGAGCCCGTCCAGCCCAATCCTTTCTCGTCCTGTGTCACCAGCCAGGGCAGCAGGGATTTCCCCACGGTGTCCCAGGAAGGGCGGGGGTTCCCACATGGGCACGGTCACACCCTCCTTTCCCTGGTAAGCAGACAGAGGAGTCACTGCTCGTGCTTTTTCCCCAGGGAGTCACACACCAGCAGTGGTACCTCTTCAACGACTTCCTCATCGAGCCCGTGGACAAGGTGAGCGCCGAGGTGACAGCCCGTGGGGCCACCAGGGCCATCCCTGAGCGTCCCCTCTCCCCTGCAGTGCGAGGCTGTGCAGTTTGACATGAGCTGGAAGGTGCCAGCCATCCTCTACTACGCCAGGAGGAACCTCAACTCCAAGTACAACCTCGTCAGTGAGTGCCCCCCTCCCCGAGGTGGAAGTGGCGGCTGTGGTGTCCCCGCTGAGCTCCTTCCCCTTTCCCTGCGCAGTCAAGAACCCCATCGAGGCCAGCGTGCTCCTGGCTGAGGCGTCCCTGGCCCGCAAGCAGCGCAAGTGCCACGCCACCTTCATCCCCCTGATGCTCAACGAGATGCCCCAAGCTGGAGACCTGGTGGGCTTGGACGCCGAGTTCGTCACGCTCAACGAGGTGGGGGAGATCTGGGGACAAAGGGACAGAGGGACAGGGAACAGGGGTGGCCCCTCTCCCCTCCCCGTGTCCCCTGGCACCCTCTGGGGCTGTTGGTCAGCACGTGTCCCGTCCTTGGTGGCAGGAGGAGGCTGAGCTGCGCAGTGATGGCACCAAGTCCACCATCAAGCCCAGCCAGATGTCGGTGGCCCGGATCACCTGCGTGCGTGGGCAGGGTCCCAACGAGGGTGTGCCCTTCATCGATGACTACATCTCCACCCAGGAACAGGTACGGGGCTCCACCTGGGCTCACGCTGCTCCCCAGGCCACCAGAGGGACATGGGCCTGCTCTGCAGGTGACAGTGACCTCATGTGGGTATGTGTGTGTTCTCTGTGGTGAGCTCACTTGGGCAACTCTGGGTTCTCCATGGTTACCTCATCTGGACACCTATGTGTTCTCCATGGTGACCTCATTTGGATACCTGGGTGTTCTCCATGGTGACCTCACTTGGACAACTCTGTGTTCTCCATGGTGACCTCCCCTGGGTTCCTCTGTGTTCTCCATGGTGACCTCACCTGGATGCTTGGGTGCTCCCCATGAACTCCTCTGTCCTCTATGGTGACCATATCTAGACACCTGTGTGCTCCCTGTGGACAGCTGGGTGCACCCTATGGACACCTGGCTGCTCTCCAGGCACCCCTTTGTCCCCTTTGGTGACCTTACCTGGACCTCTGTGTTCTCCATGGTGACCTCACTCGGACACCCACCCACCTGGGTGCTGACCATGGACACCTGGGTGCTCCCCTGTGTCCTCCATGGTGACCTCACTTGGACTCCCACTCACCTGGGTGCTGACCATGGACACCTGGGTGCTCCCCTGTGTCCTCCATGGTGACCTCACTTGGACTCCCACTCACCTGGGTGCTGACCATGGACACCTGGGTGTTCTCCATGGACACCTGGGTGCTCCCCTGTGTCCTCTGTGGTGACCTCACCTGCACTCCCATGTCCTCCATGGTGACCTGGGGCTGTTGTCCTACACCACCAGCCCCCTGCCAAGGGGCTGAGAGAGGAATTGAGGAGGGGGCAGAGCCCCTGGTCCCTGCAGCCCCCTCCAGGTGCCCTGGTCTCCACAGGTGGTGGATTACCTGACCCAATACTCGGGGATCAAGCCAGGAGATTTGGATGCCAAGATCTCCTCCAAGCACCTGACCACCCTCAAGTCCACCTACCTGAAGCTGCGTTTCCTCATCGACGTGGGCGTCAAGTTTGTGGGCCACGGGCTGCAGAAGGATTTCCGTGTCATCAACCTGATGGTGACAACTGACCCCCCTCCCTGGCCATGGGGGGCTGGGCTGGGGCTGGGAGGGGTCCCTGACGCTGCAGCAGGACCCTGTCCCCTCCCCTGGGGAATCTGCAGGCAGCCCCAACAAGGGAAGAGATGAGAATCTTGTTTCAGAAAGGCAGATTTATTATTTTATTTTATATATATATATATATAAATATTAATTATAAATAATAAATAGTATATAACATATTAAATATATACTATATATATTTAATAGATAGGTCTATATTTCTATATATTATATTATATACATATTATTTATATATAATGTATTTATACATTTATATATTATTTATATATATATCATGTATTATATTAAAATATATCAACTACACTAAAAGAATAGAAGAAAGGATTTCATCAGAAGGCTTGAAAGGAAAAGAATGGAATGATAATAAAATCTTGTGACTGACCAGCGAGTCTGAGACAGCTGGACTGTGACTGGCCATTAATTAAATTAATTAATTAGAGACCAATCAAAGATGCACCACTTACATCCCACAGCAGCAGATAATTATTGTTTATATTTAATTTATGAGGCCTCTCAGCTTCTCAGGAGAAAAAATATCCTGAGGAAAGGATTTTCCATGAAACATGTCTGTGCCACTCCGCCAGGTGCCCAAGGACCAGGTGATCGACACCGTGTACCTGTTCCACATCCCGAGGAAGAGGATGATCTCCCTGCGCTTCCTCGCCTGGTACTTCCTGGGTCGGTACCGGAGCTCGGGGACCGGGGAAGGGGCGGAGCCCTCCCGGGGGCTCCCGGCGCTGATGCGGGGCTGTCCCCGCAGACCTGAAGATCCAGGGCGAGACCCACGACAGCATCGAGGACGCGCGGACGGCGCTGCAGCTCTACCGCAAGTACCTGGAGCTGAGCCCGCAGGGCGCGGAGCCCGAGGAGTTCCGCAAGGTGCTCAAGGGGCTCTACGAGAAGGGCCGCAAGCTGGACTGGAAGGTGCCCGAGCCCGACAGCCAGAGCAGCCCCAAGCGTAAGATGGCACCGCTGTGCCCGTGTCCCCTGTCCGTGTCCCCCGTTCCCGTGCTGTGTCCCTTTCACCCCGCTGTGTCCCCACAGATGGGGCCGTGTTCCCCACTGTCCCCATGTCCCCTCTTCCCTCCCCGTGTCCCCTCTCCCTCAGGTGTCCCCTGTCACCCTGGTGTCCCCTCTCCCCTTATTATGTCTCCTTACAGTCCGGTGTCCCCCTCTCCCCTGCCATGTGTCCCCTGTCACCCCCATGTCCCCTCTCCCCCCAGTCTCCCCTGTCCCTCCAGAGTCCTCTCTCCCCTGCCATGTCCCTGTGTCCCCTGTCCCCCTAGTGTCCCCTGTCACCCCCGTGTCCCCTCTCCCCTCCCCGTGTCCCCTGTTACCCCGGTGTCCCCTCTCACTCCGGTGTCCCCTCTCCCCTGCCATGTCCCAGTGTCCCCTGTCACCCCCGTGTCCTCTCTTCCCCCGATGTCCCCTCTGTCACCATCGTGTCCCCTCTCCCCCCCATGTCCCCTGTCACCCCGGTTTCCCCTGTCACCCCGGTGTCCCCTCCCCATGTCCCCTCTCACCCCCAATGTCCCCTCTCCCTTCCCCATGTCCTCTCACCTTCGTGTCCCCTCTCCCCTGCCATGTCCCCGGTGTCCCCTCTCCCCCATGGTCCCCTCTGTCCCCCGGTGTCCCCTCTCCCCTGCCACGTCCCCGGTGTCACCGCGGTGTCCCCACAGACGGGGCCGTGTTCCCGCCGGTGCTGGCCCTGTGACCGGATCCCCCGCGAGGAGCAGCGCCGGGAGCAGACCGGACACAGAGCGTGGAACTGGAACCAGCAGCGGGCCCGGGGCTGTCCCCGCCCCGCCCGACCCCGCCCCGGGCCCGGTGCCCCGGGGCTCCCCTTCCTTTCCCTGCCGGTACCGGGAAGCACTGCCCGACCCCCGCCCCGCTCGCCCGCCGGACCGGGCGCCTTCATAAAGCAGCCTCGGACCCCCGTGCGACCGTGTCCTCCTTGGCTCCGGGGGGCGGCACCGGCTCCGGGGGCACGGCACAAGGAGCCGGGCTCACCGGGCGGTACCGGGACTGGGGCACGGCACAAAGGATCGGGGCGGATCGGGACTGGGGCCGGGAGCTGGGCACGGAGGAGCCGAACCGGGACCGGGACAGGAGGGGAAGGTCCCGGGTCGGGCACAGAGCAAGAGCGGGGCTGGCACCGGGGACGCGGCAGGAATTACCGGGACCGGGGCTGGGAGCAGGGACACAGTGCAGAGGAGCCAGCCCGGGGCTGGTACCGGGGACATAGCAGGAATCACCGGGACCGGGCTCGGAACGGGACCGGCACAGGGAGCACGGCAGGAAGGACAAGGTTCGGGTCGGTGCTCAGACCGGGGGCACGGCAGGACGGACCGGGACCGGACGGGAAGCACGGCGGGACAGACCGTGATCGGGCCGGGGGCACGGCAGGGCGGTCCAGGGCTCAGATCGGGGGCACGTCAGGACGAACCCGAACCCGGTCCCGGTCCCGGTCCCCGGTCGCGGCGGAACGGGGGCGGGGGCGTGGCCACACCGCTCCAGTGGGCGGAGTCACGTCAGGCCCCGCCCGCTCGGGGCCGAGCGCCACGCGGCCGGGCCCTGGCAACGGCGGGGCCCTCGGCGCCCGTCCGGGGCTGCCCTCGGCGCCGCCTGATCGCGGGACGGCCCCGCCGCGGCGCTCGGAGCCGCCCCTGCTGGTCTGACCGGTCCGACCGGCTCCGCCGCCCTCTCCGGCTCGGCCGCCGCCCGCTCGGAGCGGCCGTGACCCGCGGCGCTGCGGGCCGGGGGGGCGCGCCGGGACCGGCGGCGCCGCGGGCAGTCCCGGGGCAGCCGGTCCGGTGTGAGGGGCGGTGGGAGCGGGACGGGAGAGCGGCCGGTACGGGGGGCGCAGGACGGGGGGAGGTTCGGCCGGGCTCGGGATGAGCGGGCTTCGGGGAAGGCGATGGGCTCGGCTGTGGGGCGAAGGGCTCCATAGGGGGCTGTGGGGGATCCCGGAGGCGAGTGGGCTCTGTGAGGGCGGCTGAGCGCTGCCCCATAGGGGAAGGGGCTCTGTGGGGCTCTGGGCTCTGTCCTATAGAGGAAGGGGCTCTGTGAGGGCTCTGCCCTATAGGGGAAGGGTCTCTGTAAGGGTTTTAGCCTCTGCCCTATAGAGGAGTGGGCTCTGTGCTCTGCCCTATAGGGGAGGGGTCCCTGTAGGGGCCCTGCCCTGTAGGGAAACGGGCTCTGAAGGGGCTCTATGGGGCTGTGCCCTATGGGGAGGGGTCCCTGTGGGGTCCAGCCGCACTAACGGGACTCAGAGCGGACCGGGAAGGGGAACACCGAGGATGAAGCCCTAAGGAGAGCCGGGCTCTGCGGGTCCCGGGGGTCCCGGGCAGGGATGGCCCTTGGGTGGGACGGGATGTGGGGACAGCGGGGCCACCAGGAGCCCGCAGGTGACAGCGCTGGAGCTGCCCCGTGCCCGCAGGTGACAGCGGAGCCCTGAGGATGCGGGACCGGATCCCGGGAATCTGCGGAGCCCCGGGGATGCGGGGCCGGGTCCCGGGAATCTGCGGAGCCCCGGGGATGCTGCTCGGCCTGGCCCTGGCCTTGGCATCGCTGCTGCCCGCGGCCGGAGCCCGCCGGAGCCAGGACCTGCACTGCGGAGGTGTGGGGGGACACGGGGGACTGGATGGGGTGGGACAGCAGGAACAGGATGGGACAGTGGGGACAGGATAGGACAGCGGGGACAGGATGGGAAATGGGGGAAAAGGGAGGACAGGGACATGGGGACAGGATGAAATGGGGAGACAGGGCTGAACAGAGGGACAGGGACAGAGGAGACAGCAGGACAGGCCAGGGTGGTGGCACAGGGCTTGGGAGTGTCCAGGGGGACAGGCTGAGGCTCTCCAGCCCATGGGGACCCCTCCCCATCCCAGTGTGTCCCAGTCACACCAGTCTGGCTGCGGGCAGCCACAGGAGCACACGTGCCATGTGTCCCGTGTCACCGTGTCCCCCACAGCCTGCCGGGCGTTGGTGGATGAGCTGGAGTGGGAGATCGCCCAGGTGGACCCCAGAAAAACCATCCAGATGGGCTCGTTCCGCATCAACCCCGACGGCAGCCAGTCCGTGGTGGAGGTGAGGCCCCTGCCCGTGTCCCCCCTCCCGGGGCCTCTCCCAGGAGGTGTGTGGGGAAGGGTCCCCATGGGTGGGACACCCTCAGCCCATCCCCCTGGAGGACACAGGGGGTCCAGCTGGCCCCAGTGGACACCCCCAAGCTCTGTGCCACCACCCTGGCCTGTTCCCCTGTCCTGTCTTGCCGTCTCCTCTGTCCCTGTCCTCCCTTCTCCCCCATTTCCCACCTGCCCTGCCCTCTCCCCACTGTTCCCCTGTCCCATCCTGTCTACATTGTCTCTGTCCTCCCTTTTCCCCTGTTCCCCACCCTGTCCTGCTCTGTCCCCTCTGCCCCACCACCAGCGTCCCCACTCCCGGGGCTGCTCCCGGGGACCCTGCAAACTTGCCCGGGGCCACTCCCGGTGTCCTCACTCCCAGGGGACTCCACTGACCCCTGCCTGGTTCCTCTCCCGGTGTCCCCCTGGTGTCCCTGCTGACCCCTGCCTGGTTCCTCTCCCGGTGTCCCCACACCCCAGGGCCACTCCCGGTGTCCCTGCTGACCCCTGCCCGTTCCTCTCCCGGTGTCCCCGCTGCCAGGGCCACTCCAGGGCCTCTCCTGGTGTCTCTGCTCTCCGTGTCCCTGCTCTCAGGGCCTCTCCCGGTGTTCCCTCTCCCGGTGCTGACCCTGGGGACCCTGCTGACCCCTGCCTGGGGCCTCTCCCGGTGTCTCTGCTCTCCGTGTCCCCGCTCTCGGGGCCTCTCCCGGTGTCCCCTCTCCCGGTGCTGACCCTGGGGACCCTGCTGACCCCTGCCTGGGGCCTCTCCCGGTGTCCCCTCTCCCGGTGCTGACCCTGGGGACGCCCTGACCCCTCTCCCGGGGCCGCAGGTGCCGTACGCCCGGTCGGAGGCGCACCTGACGGAGCTGCTGGAGCGGGTCTGCGAGAAGATGAAGGAGTACGGGGAGAAGCTGGACCCGGCCACGCAGCGCAAGAGCTACGTGAGAGTCATCTCCCACGATGGCACCAAGATGGACCTGTCCGGGGTCAAGTTCGACGGGGACGTCATCAACAGCCTGAAATTCGCTGTGTGTGAGGGCATGGGGGGGAAATGGGGGGGAAGATGGGGGAAAAATGGGGGGAAATGGGGGGGAAAATGGGGGGAAGTGGTGGGGAAAGGGAGGACAGGGACGTGGGGACAGGATGGGACAGTGGGGATAGGGTGGGAAATGGGAACAGTGGGAACAGGGCAGGACAGGGTGGGAAATGGCACAAAGGGAGGACAGGGACATGGGGACAGGATGGGACGGGAACAGTGGGGACAAGGCAGGACAGGTGAGAAGGACAGGGACATGGGGACAGGATGGAACAGTGGGGACAGGGTGAGAAATGGGGAAAAGGGATGACAGGGACATGGGGACAGGGCAGGACAGGGTGGGAAATGGGGCAAAAGGAGGACAGGGACATGGGGACAGGATGGGACGGGAACAGTGGGGACAAGGCAGGACAGGTGAGAAGGACAGGGACATGGGGACAGGATGGAACAGTGGGGACAGGGTGAGAAATGGGGAAAAGGGATGACAGGGACATGGGGACAGGGCAGGACAGGGTGGGAAATGGGCAAAGGGCGGACAGGGGCTCCCGTGGGCTGGCGGTGTCACCGGTGTCACCGTTGCAGTGCGAGAGCATTGCTGAGGAGTACGAGGACGAGCTGATCGAGTTCCTGTCCCACGAGGCTGACAACGTCAAGGACCGGCTCTGCAGCAAGAGGACGGGTGAGATGGGGGGGCCTGGGGGGCTCTGCTGCTGCTCCTGGGGCTGAGCTGAGCTGAGATGCCAGCCCAGAGCTGGGGCTGATCCTGGGGGTCTCTCCTGCTGATCCTGGGGGTCTCTCCTGCTGTTCCTGGGATCGTGGCTGCTCTCTCTGTGCTGGGATGGGATTTTCTTCCAGCCCAGGGCAAGGAGGAGTTGCAAATTCTTCCCCTAATCCCAGCAGCCCATTGCAGTGCCGGGACCCTGCTGGCTCTGGGGTTGTTTTGGGATGCTGGGGCCGAGCCAGGGCAGCTGCTGTGCTGACTCTGTGGTCTCTCCTGGCGCATCCAATGGCCCTGTCCCATCCTGGGGCTATTTCCAGCTCACAAACAGCCAGGTCAGGGCATGCTGTGACCTTTGGGCAATCCTGGACGGGGCCCTGGATGGGGCCAGGGCAGTCCCTTTGTCCCTGGCACAGCCAGCAGGGCAATGCTCTGCCCCAGGGGATCCTGAGGGTCTCCACAGCTGCTCCTCCTGCAGTGGAGGGGACAGAGCAGGGACAGGCCAGGCTGTGGCTGTGTCCAGACAGCCACATTTGTCACTAACCACAGGACACAGGCAGGGAAATGCCACTGGCCCCGGCTTGGGTCACTGCAGGGACCGGTCCTGGCAGGGGACAGAGCAGCAGGAGGAGTCCCACAGGGCTCTCATGTGTCCTGAGGGTCCCACAAGGCTCTGATGTGTCCTGAGGGTCCCACTGGGCTCCAGCACATCCTGGGGGTCCCACAAGGCTCTGATGTGACCCAGTGGTCCCCAAGAGCTCCCCCAAACCCCCATTGTCCCTCATTGTCCCCACAGACCTGTGTGACCATGCGCTGCACATCCCGCACGATGAGCTGTGACTGCCCTGGGAGCGGGGACCGGGACGGCGCTGGGACCCACCGGGATCTCCTTGGGACCCACCGGGATGTCCCCAGGGATGTCCCCAGCACCCACCAGGACGTCCCCAGGACAGACAGATCTCCAGGACCTCCCCAGCTGTCTCGCCCCGTGCAGAGCTCCCGTCCTATTTATTCCCCATCCGGGGCCACTGGGACGGCCACGGGGCCGGGGCCACCTCCTGGCTCCTGTGGGGACATTTCAGGGACATTCCTGCCCCGCTGCCGGGGGACACGGGGACACAGCGGGGCTCAGTCCCCGCGGGGTGGGGGATTTGGGGACCCCCCTCTGTTTTGCAGGCAATAAAGGGGCTGTGGGCAGCTGTGGTGTGGTGTGTGTGTGGGGGGGGGTGGGGACAGCAGTGTCCCCACGTTGTCCCCCTCGTGGGTGGCTCTGTGTCACCCCAAGTCACCCATGGGGGTCCAGCCCTTCAGCCGTGGGTGGTCACCCTGTGTCACCTCACGCCATCCACCGTGGAGGTGCTGGCTCTCAGCTGCCACCCACTGTCATCCAACCCCGCCACTGAGAAGGTTCTGGCCTCTCTGCCGTGGCCTGTGTCACCTCATGTCACCTGGCCAGGGGACAGCAGCAGCAGGAGGGCTCTGCCCCTCTCCTGGCGCCCGTTACCCTGTGTCACCCCATGTCACTCCATTGTGTCACCCGGGGCCGGCAGGACAATGTCCTGGCCTCAGCGGCCACGGTGACATGCCACCCTCTGACGTCACCGCTGAGCCACCTGCCACATCCTATCACCTCGAGCCACTGTGACCACCTACAGGATGACGTCATGGGCTCCCGTGACCTCATACCGCCCCGCCGAGCGCCTGGTGACGTCACGGGGCAGCCCCCCGCCCCAACAGCCGAACCCCACCGGGACACCGGCGCGGCCTCGGGGATGACACCGGGACGTGACGTCACGCACTGCGGCCGGTGACGTCACGAGACGGGGCGGGCACCCCCTCACCCCACCCCTGGTCCTGATCAGGCGAATGCGGCGGCCACCTATAGCTTGCGCCCCCCGCCACTTCATTAGCGTAACCCCGCCCCACGGCGCGCCGCTTGACCAATAGCAAACGGCTCTGCCCCGGTTGGGGGCGGGGTTATGCTAATAACCAGCGCCGCGCTCCGTCCCGCCCTCACGTCGAGGACCCCCGGCCGCCGCCGCTCCGGCCCCGCTCCCGCCCCGGCCCCGCTCCCGGTCCCGGCCCCGCTCCCGGTCCCGGCCCCGTTCAGCCCCGGCCTGTCCCGTCCCGGTACCGCCATGACGCTCCTCGCCGCCGGCAGCCGAGCGGCCGCGCGCCTCCGCGGGCCCAAGGTGAGCGCGCCCGGCCCGGCCTCGCCGCGCCGCGCCTTAAAGGGGCGACGCCGCGGGGGGAAGGGAGAGCGGGGGGGTCCGGTTCTTAAAGGGGCGACGCGGGGGGCGCTGCCTTAAAGGGGCCGCGCGGTGGCGGCGGAGGAGGGGGGATGGGACCGGGGTGACCGGGATCGCGATCGGCATCGCGGCCGGGATCGGGACGGGCTGGGCGCGGGGCCGCAGCGGCAGCACGTGGTGGGAACCGGCGCCGGGCGCTTCTCAGAGCCGGGGGCACCGGGAGTGGCTCGGGGGGCTCCGGGCCCGCTCCGCGCCCGGGGGGCTCCGCTGCTGCCCCCGCCCCGGGGCAGCCCCACTGGGGGATCCGGTCCCGCCGCTCCCCCTCGTTGTGCAGCGCTGGACGTGGGGGGGTCCCGGGAGCCCCCCGGGATCCCGCACCGGTCCCGGGAGCGCCGCACCGGCCCCGGGATCCCGCACCCGGTGGCACCGGCAGTAGGGGGGGTAGAGGCGGGGACCGTCCCCGCCGCCGCCGCCACCGCCCTTCCCCAGCGTCTCGGTGCCGTAGAGGACACCGGGGTCACAGCGAGGGGACCCCCGTGCGCCGGTACCGGGCCGCAGGAGCAGCCCCGGCCCCTCCGGTGTGTTTGCCTTGGCCGCGGCCCCGGCGTTTCGTAACGGGCGCTGCGGTGTCTTTATCGACCGGGCGATATTTTGGGATATTCCCGATGCCCCAGTTGGCCCTGCTCCCCCGCCAAACCGAGCGGACCGGGGCCGCCCCCTGGCCTGAGCCGTGATCCCGACCCTCCTCTTCCTCCTCCTCCTCCTCCTCCCCTCGCCCCGACCCCGCAGCCCCGAACCGCGGAGACCCCGCACCCCCGGGGCACAACGGGAGCCACCGGGAGGGTCCCGCTGTGCCCCCGGCTCCCCCCGGCCGCTGCCCGGTGTCACCGCCAACACGTGTGACCTTGAGCCGGTGGCACCTCGGTGACAGCCGGGACGAGCCGTGGGGACCCCCAAAACGGGGGTGACACCGGGGGGGACACGGCGGCGACAGCGGCCGCCTTGACCTTGGGCTCGCCGCCGCCGCCTCCATTGTTCCGCCGGCATTTTCCCCTCCCGGTGCCGCCTGTTGCGGGGGGGACGCGGCCTCGCCACCGGCCACGGCCGCACCCGCCCCACCGGCGACCCCCTGGCCGGACCGGGGGTTCCCGGGGGACACCTCGGGGGGGTTCTCGGCGGCGCGGCCCTCCCAGCGGAAACACCGAGTCACGTTCTGGCTCTGCCGCAGGCGCTGCCGCAGCTCCGGGCCCCGCGGGACCGCCGCTGTCCCCGCGGGTGGCGGCCCCGCTGCGTCCCGGTGTCCCCCGGTGCGTCCCCGCGGCGGGCGCTGCCAAGGCCGGGCTGCGTTCCCGGGGAGTCCCCGCGGTTCCCGGTTCCCACGCGTGGGCGAGGAACAAAGTTCGGATTCCCCGGCTCAGGAAAACCGCGGCCGTTCCTGACCGGGCGCGGCTCCAGGAAGGAGAACCCGCGGTGCCCGTGCCAGCGACGGCTGCGGGGGCAGCGCGGGGCCGGCCCGGCTGATCCCGGCTCGGCTGATCCCGGCCCGGCTCTGATCCCGGCCCGGCTGATCCCGGCTCTGATCCCGGCTCTGATCCCCGCCCGCGTGGGCGAGGAGGCTCCGGCGTCCTTGGGAACCGGGGTCTCACCTGGGGGGGCTCATCTGGCAGCCCCCACCCCCAAAAAACGAGGCTCTGCCCTGGTGACGGGGGTGTCTCTGTGTCCCTTGTCCCACAGAATGCACCGTGTGTCCTCTTCGCTGCTCGCCACGCCAGCGCTGCCACGGTAAGGGGGGCTCTCTGCTGTGACCCCCAGCCTGTCACTGTTCCCTTCTCCTGATGCCTCTGCCCTGGGGCTGCCTCTCCTGAGACCCCTCCCCAAGGGGAGGCCATTTGTCACCCCCTTATCACCCCCTCCACCGTGACCCCCTCTCCTGTCACTTTTCTCCAATGGGGGTTCCCTTTCCTGCCACACCCTCTTCTGTCACTTTTCTCTAATGTGAGTTCCCTTTCCTGTCCCCATCTTTCTTGTCACCCCCCTTTCCTGTCACCTCTCCCCAAGGGGAGCCCCGTATTCTATTGCCCCTTCTCCTGTCACCTCCTTTCCTGTCACCCCTTCCTTTGACCCCCTCTCTTCTCACCCCTCCTCAAAGGGGGAACCCTCTCCCATCTCCTGTCCCCCCCTTTTCTTTTGGCCCCCTCTTCTCTCACCCCTCTCTAAGGGGAGGCCATTTGTCATCCTCCTTCTTGTCCCCATCTTTCTTGTCACCTCCTCTGCCTTGACCCCATCTCCTGTCACTTTTCTTCAGTGGGAGCCCCCTTTCCTGTCACCTTTTTCCTGTGGCCCCCTCTCCTCTCACCCCTCTTAGAGGGGGGGACCCTCTCCCATCTCCTGTCACCCCCTTTCCTGTCCCCTCTCCCCAAGGGGAGCCCCCTGTGCTATTGCCCCTTTTCCTGTCACCCCCTTTCCATTGGTCCCCTCTTTTCTTACCCCTTTCCAAGGGGAGTCCCCTCTCTTGTCACCCCATTCCTGTCCCCTCTCCCCTAAGGGGAGCCCCCTGTGCTATTGCCCCCTCTCCTGTCACCCCCTTTCCTGTCCCCATCTTTTTTGTCACCCCCTTTCCCATCACCCCTCTCCATGGGGAGCCCCCTCTCTTGTCACTCCCTTTCCTGCCCCACATCTCCTGTCACCCTCTCCCTTGCCACACTTTCTCCTTGTCCCCCTTGTTCTGTCACCCCCCTCTGCCGTGCTCAGCCCCCCTCTCACAGCCCCATCCCTCGTCCCCAGAACCTCAAGGACGTTTTGGCCACCATGATCCCCAAGGAGCAGGCCAAGATCAAGAGCTTCCGGCAGCAGCACGGCAGCACGGCCATCGGCCAGATCACCGTGGACATGGTGAGTGTGGGGACCCTGGGGGCACGCTGGGGACATTGGGGACACTGGGCACTGCCACCGGCCCTCACCCCCTCACCGTGAGCTCCTGGCCCTTTCCAGGTGTACGGTGGCATGAGGGGCATGAAAGGGCTGATCTACGAGACCTCGGTGCTGGATCCTGATGAGGTAGGACCCCGTTCCCAGCCATTCCCAGCCATTCCCAGCCATTCCCACCCCCTCCCAGCCCATCCCTGGGTCCCTCTGACTCTCCCTGCCCGCAGGGGATCCGTTTCCGCGGCTACAGCATCCCCGAGTGCCAGAAGAAGCTGCCCAAAGCTGCGGGGGGAGAGGAGCCGCTGCCCGAGGGGCTCTTCTGGCTGCTGGTGACCGGAGAGATCCCAACCCAGGAGCAGGTACTGCTGGCAGGGGGCTGGGAAACGGCTGGGGAGGGGTCTGAGAGACCCCCAGACCCAGGAGAGGGGGCTGGGAAATGGCTGAGAAGGGTCTGAGAGCCCCCAGACCCAGGAGAGGGGACTGGGAAATGGCTGAGAAGGGTCTGAGAGACCCCAGACCCTGGAGAGGGGGCTGGGAAATGGGTGAGAAGGGTCTGAGAGCCCCCAGACCCCGGAGAGGGGGCTGGGAAATGGGTGAGAAGGGTCTGAGAGACCCCAGACCCAGGAGAGAGGGCTGGGAAATGGGTGAGAAGGGTCTGAGAGCCCCCAGACCCAGGAGAGGGGGCTGGGAAATGGCTGGGGGGGTTCTGAGAGACCCCAGAGCCAGGAGGGGGCTGGGAAACAGCTGGAGGGATTCTGAGAGCCCCCAGACCCAGGAAGGGGCTGGGAAATGGCTGAGAGGGGGCTGGCAAACACTTGAGGGGGGTCTGACAGCCCCCAGACCCAAGAGAGGGCTGGCAAACAGATGAGGGGGATTCTGAGAGCCCCCAGACCCAGGAGAGGCTGTCAAACAGCTCAGGGGGGGTTCTGAGAGACCCCGGACCCAGGAAGGGGCTGGGAAACACCTGAGGGGGGTTCTGAGAGCCCCCAGAGCCAGGAAGGGGCTGTCAAACAGCTCAGGGAGGGTTCTGAGAGCCCCCAGAGCCAAGAGTGGCTGTCAAACAGCTCGGGGGGCTCTGCCAGCCCCCAGCCCCACACGTCAGCCCCGCCGTGTGCCCGTAGGTGACCTGGCTGTCCCGGGAGTGGGCCAAGCGCGCGGCTCTGCCCTCGCACGTGGTGACCATGCTGGACAACTTCCCCACCAACCTGCACCCCATGTCCCAGCTGAGCGCCGCCGTCACCGCCCTCAACAGCGAGAGCAAATTCGCGCGCGCCTACGCCGAGGGCATCCACCGAGCCAAGTACTGGGAGGTACGGCCCTTTGCACCAGGGGCGTTCATATCGGTGTTAAATCAGAGTTTAATATTGGTATTCATGTCAGATTAATACCAGTTCATTCATTGGTGTTAATTGAATGCCAATTAAATTAGTTGGTATTTAACTCATACCGATAAGCTGGATCGGTACAGTTTATTGTACCAGATGGAACGTGCCTGGGCTCCTCTGGCTCTTGCTGCCTGACCAGAGGTGGCAGCTGGGGTGGTTTCACCTCAGAGACACTTTTGGCTGGCTGGATCACCCCAGAGACACTTTTGGGTATCTGGGTGTGTGGTGTTTCACCCTAAAAACACTTTTGGCTGGCTGGATATTGCAGCAGGGCACTTGGGGCAAATCCAGGCCTGCAGGAGCTCAGGTTTCCCTCTGTGGAGAAGCTTTAAGGTGATGGTGAAGGAAAGGAGTCGGGTTCTGCTGGAGGGTTTGGATCCAGAGCTTTATTCTGGCCCACAGGCCTCTGAATGCAGCAGCAGCTCCAACAGAACTCCCTGAGCCCGTGGTTGCTGTTCCTGTTAACCCCAGGGAGAGGGGCAGGGAAGGGGTAGGGAGCCACCAAGCAGGGACAGGAGGGGGAGTCTCAGGGGACAAAGGACACCTGGATGGCCCAATGTCCCCAAGGGGCTGAGAGGCATCTTTTGAACTTTGCCAATCCCACAGCCTCCTAATCCTACAAACCCCAATTCTTGAACCTCTCAATCCCACAACCTCCTAATCCTACAAACCCCAATTCTTGAACCTCTCAATCCCACAGCCTCCTAATTCTACAAACCCCAATTCTTCTGGAATGCCAGGATTGACAGACAGCACTCAGCAGGGGCAAGAGAAGGGGAAGGGAGTGGTGATTGCCACACCGATCATTTGTGCCCTTTTTTGTCTAGGGGCATTATAAGTTGTTCTGTAACTAGGTTGACAAACCATAGCTGGAGGGTTGGTAATTCATGGATTGTCTGGGGATGGTAGTGGGAGAGCTGGGGATGTTACTGAGATGAGGATTGGTGGGATTCCTAGGAGGGATGGGCTGGAAAATTCTCAAAGAAGCTTCAAGTTCAGGTTCAGGGGGCCGTGCTTGGGAAGGACCTGGGGTAACTGAGACTGGCCACACACACAGCATGGGGGAATCGCTGAACTTTGCTGTGGGTTTGGGCACAAAGGGGTCAGGGGAGCACGTTCTGACCCTGCTGGTGGCAGTTTGTGTACGAGGACGCCATGGACCTGATCGCCAAGCTGCCCTGCGTGGCCGCCAAGATTTACCGGAACCTTTACCGGGAGGGCAGCGGCATCGGGGCCATCGACCCCAACCTGGACTGGTCGCACAACTTCACCAACATGCTGGGCTACACCGACCCCCAGTTCATCGAGCTCATGAGGCTCTACCTCACCATCCACAGGTGCGAGCTGGGGCGGGTGGGGACGAGGAGCAGGGCTGGGGATGGGCCTGGGCTGCTCCAGGGGTGTCAGCAGGGGAGAGGTCCCTGTAGGGGCTCTGGACTCTGCCCTAGAGGGGAAGGGGCTCTGTGGGGCTGTGCCCTGTAGGGGAGGGGGCTCTGTGGAGCTCTGCAGGTGCTGTGCACCATAGGGGAGGGGTCCTTGCAGGGGTTCTGGCCTCTGCCCTATAGGGGAACGGGCTCTGTGGGGTTCTGGGCTGTGCCCTATAGGGGAGGGGTCCCTGTAGGGGCTCTGTGGGGTTCTGCCCTATATGGGAGGGGGCTCTGTAGGGCAGAGCCCTATAGGGGAGAGGGCTCTGTAGGGCTGTGCCCTATAGGGGAGGGGGCTCCGTGGGGCTCTGCCCTATAGGGGAGGGGGCTCCGTGGGGCTCTGCCCTATAGGGGAGGGGGCTCTGTGCTCTGCCCTATAGGGGAGGGGGCTCCGTGGGGCTGTGCCCTATAGGGGAGGGGGCTCTGTAGGGCTCTGCCCTATAGGGGAGGGGGCTCTGTAGGGCTCTGCCCTATAGGGGAGGGGGCTCTGGGGGTGTCACCAGGAGCAGGCAGGGCTGGGGTTGAACCAGGCTGGCAGCCCCGTGCCCCCCAAACGCTGTGGGAGCCGTGTGTGGGGTCCGGGGGTGCTGACGGGGCCGTCCCCCCGCAGTGACCACGAGGGAGGGAACGTCAGCGCCCACACGAGCCACCTGGTGGGCAGCGCCCTGTCCGACCCCTACCTGGCCTTCGCCGCCGCCATGAACGGCCTGGCCGGGCCCCTGCACGGCCTCGCCAACCAGGTGGGGGCTGCTCCTTGTCTGTGTGTCCGTCCTTGCTCCCTGTCCATGTGTCTCTGCTCCCTGGCCGTGTGTCTCTCCTCACCCTGTCCGTGTGTCCGTCCCTGCTCCCTGTCCGTGTGTCCGTCCCTGCTCCCTGGCCGTGTGTCCGTCCCTGCTCCCTGTCCATGTGTCTCTGCTCCCTGGCCGTGTGTCTCTCCTCACCCTGTCCGTGTGTCCGTCCCTGCTCCCTGTCCGTGTGTCCGTCCCTGCTCCCTGTCCGTGTGTCCGTCCCTGCTCCCTGTCCATGTGTCCGTCCCTGCTCCCTGTCCATGTGTCCCTGCTCCCTGTCCGTATGTCCGTCCTTGCCCTGTCCATCTGTCCCTGCTCCCTGTCTGTCTGTCCCTGCTCCCTGTCTGTGTGTCCGTCCTTGCCCTGTCTGTGTGTCCGTCCTTGCCCTGTCTGTGTGTCACTGCTCCCTGTCCGTGTGTCCGTCCTTGCCCTGTCCGTGTGTCCATCCTTGCTCCCTGTCCGTGTGTCCGTCCTCGCCCTGTCTGTGTGTCCCTGCTCCCTGTCCGTGTGTCCGTCCTCGCCCTGTCTGTGTGTCCCTGCTCCCTGTCCGTGTGTCCGTCCTCGCCCTGTCCGTCTGTCCCTGCCCTCACTCCCTCCGTTCCCGCAGGAGGTGCTGCTGTGGCTCACGGACCTGCAGAAGGAGCTCGGCAAGGACGTGTCTGACGAGAAGCTGAGAGATTTCATCTGGAACACGCTCAACTCGGGCAGGGTCAGCTGGGAGAGAGCCCGGGGCTCGGGGGGGGGGCTCAGGGACCATCCCGGGGCTCAGGGGGGCCTGCTGGGGCTCAGGGGCTGTTCCAGGTCCCATCCCAGGGCTCAGGGGCCATTCCAGGAGCTGAGAGGCTGTTCCGTGGCTCAGGGGCTGTTCCAGGTCCCATTCCAGGGTCCATCCCAGGGCTCAGGAGCCATTTCAGGTCCTGTTCCAGGGGCTCAGGGCCCATTCCAGGTCTCGTCCCAGGGGCTCAGGGCCCGTTCCACGAGCTCAGGGGCCATCCCAGGGGCTCAGGGGCTGTTCCAGAGCCCATCCCAGGGGCTCAGGGGCTGTTCCAGGTCCCATTCCAGGGCTGAGCCCCCGTCCCAGGGGCTCAGGGCCCATCCCAGGGGCTCAGGGGCTGTTCCAGGTCCTGTTCCAGGGTTCAGAGGGGCCATTCCGGGGTTCAGGGCCTGTTCCAGACCCATCCCAGGGCTCAGGAGCAGCTCTGAGCCCCTGTCCCAGGGCTCAGGGGCCATTCCAGGGCCCATCCCAGGGGTCAGGGCCCATCCCAGGGCTCAGGGGCTGTTCCCGGTCCCGTTCCAGGGTTCAGAGCCCATTCCAGGCCCATCCCAGGCCTCAGGGCCCATTCCTGGTCCTGTTCCAGGCCCATCCCAGGGCTCAGGAGCAGCTCTGAGCCCCCCATCCCCGCAGGTGGTGCCCGGCTACGGGCACGCGGTGCTGCGCAAGACGGACCCGCGCTACACCTGCCAGCGGGAGTTCGCCCTCAAGCACCTGCCCAAGGACCCCCTGTTCAAGCTGGTGGCTCAGCTCTACAAGATCGTCCCCAACGTGCTCCTGGAGCAGGGCAAGGCCAAGAACCCCTGGCCCAACGTGGATGCCCACAGCGGGGTCCTGCTGCAGGTGAGCCCGGGCTGCTCTGGGCCTTTGGCTGTGTCCTCCTGTGCTGTCTGTCCCCTTTCCTGTCACTCTGTCCTTTTCTCTGCCCTTGTATCCTTTCCCACGTCCACATCCCTCTCCCTGGTCTTTCTGTCCTTCCTCTTGTCCATGTGTCCCTCTCCCTGTCTGTCCCTTGTCCTGTTTGTCTCTCTCCCTGTGTCCCTCTTTCTGTCCTCCTTTCTGTGTGTTTGTCCCTCTCCGTCTGTCCCCTGTCCTGTCTGTTTGTCCCTCTCCCCGTCTCGTGCGTCCCTCTCTCTGTTCTCCTTCCTGTGTGTGTCTCCTTGTCTGTCTGTCCCCTCTCCCTGTCTGTCCCTGTCTGTCCATCTCCCTGTCTGTCTGTCCCTCTCCCTGTCCTGTCCATCCCTTTCCCTGTCCCAGCCTCCCTCTCAGCCCATTCCTCTCCCCATCCCTCCCTCCCCGTTTCTCTCTCCCTCTCCTTGCCCATTTTTCCCTGTCCCTCTGTCTGTCCCACCTGTCCCTCTGTCTGTCTGTCCCCTGGGTGTCCCCGTGTGCCCTCTCTGATCCCTCTGTCCCCGCAGTACTACGGCATGAAGGAGATGAATTACTACACGGTTCTCTTCGGCGTGTCCCGAGCTCTGGGCGTCCTCTCGCAGCTCATCTGGAGCCGAGCTCTGGGCTTCCCCCTGGAGAGACCCAAATCCATGAGCACCAAGGGGCTGATGCAGCTCGTGGGCTACAAATCGGCCTGAAAAGGGACGGGGACGGGGCTCCCCCAGGGCAGAACGCCGGGGCTCCCCCAGGGCAGAACGCCGCGCTGCCGGGCCCGGCCCGGCCACCCCCGCCACTGAACCCCCCTCGGGGCCCCCCCGCCCACCCTGGGGGGGGCACGACCACCCTGGGGTCCCCCAGCCCCCCCACACCCCACCCTGGTGCTTGGGGGGTCTCCGGCGCCCCCTCCCCACCCCAGCAGCTCTCTCTGCGCACACTGGGAGCCCCCCCAGGCTCCCCCCATTCATTGGGAGCCCCCCCCGGGCTCCCCTCTCTGCTGGGCTGGGTGGGGGGGTCCTGGCAGGGTTTTGGGGAGGGGGTCCCGCCCCCCCTGCAGCCCCCCGAGAGGGGTTCAGTCCAGCCCCGTGTCCGGGCCCCCCCCGCAGGGACTCGAAACACTCCTCCCCCTCCCCGGCCGTGCCCCCCCCGTGTTTGTGTGACCCCCCAACACCCCCAACCCTGCCTGAAGCCCCCGGGAGCCAGAGCTGGGACCCCTCCCCACACCCCCCACCCACCCACCCACCCCCCCTGGAACCCACCCCGGCTCCTCGCAGCTCTCGGGCACTTCTGTACAAACAACAACAAAAAAATGCAAAATAAATGTTTTTATTAACAAACCCCCCATCCCCATCCCTTCCCTGGGCAGGGCTGGGTGCCCCCACCCCACCCGGGGGTCCCAGCATGCAGCCCCCCCCCCAGAATCCCCCCTCAATGAGGAGCAGGAGGCTGCAGACCCTTGGAAAATTCTCTTTATTGGCCTGGCCAAGCCCTTCCCTCCTCGGGGAGCCCCTCACCCCCTCGGGGGGGGCTTCGTGGTTAAGGGGGGTGGGGGGGAGGAGCCGAGACCTTCCCACCCCCCCCAGATCAGGGCTAGGGTCGCTGGGGGGGGGGTGGGACCGTGGGGGTCCCTGCGGAGGGTGCGGGGGGTGATGGGGGGGCAGCGGGGGCCGCCCCCTCCCCACCGTGTGCGTGTGGCTTGTGCAAAGTGTGCGATGGTTCGGGGGGGCGGGGGGGGCTCCTCCTTCCCTTTTTGTGTTCCTGGGGAGGAATTGGGGAGGGGTCCCAGCAGCTTTTCCCACCCCCTCCCCGCTCCTCCTGCCGGGGCCCAGGCACCGGAGCTGCCCCCAGCGGGGCCCTCCAGCCTGGCTGAGGAGTTGGAAAACAACAAAAAAGGGTTGAAAACAAAAAGAAAAAACTAAACCAAAAGTTAAAACCCCAAATCAGCTGCAAAATCAGCTCCTGGGATTAGGGGAGGGGGCTCACAGCAGCCCCCGGGGGGGGCGTTGAGGCAACAGCAGCGGAGGAGAAACGCACTTGGTTGAATAAATATTTTTGGGGGGGTTTGGGCTCGGGGCGGGCCCGGCTCAGTCCCTCACGTCTGGTGCACCTCGTGGAACATCAGCTCCCGCGGGATTCGCGTCTCGGGCCCGAAGTTTTTGGCCGCCCGGCGCTCGAAGGCGGCCACCATCTGCTTGACCACCTCGTCGAAAAACACGGTGGCCAGCTGGGAGTGCAGCAGCGAGCGGAACTCGAAGGAGATCTGAGGAGGAGGAGGAGGAGGAGGTGAGGCTGGGTGAGCTCCGCCTTCCCCCGGGGCGGGGGGATCCGGGCCGGGTCGTACCGAGAAATCCACGGTGCTGGTGCGGGGGTAGCCGGGGATGCCGGGGCTGAAGCGCCAGTTGGTCTCCAGGTGGTTGAAGAGGCGCCCGTCGGTGCAGACGGCCTGGGGAGGGCAAACGGGAGCTCAGGGGGCACCGGGACCATCCTCGAGGATGGAAAACCCTCCCGGGTCCAGCCCGGCCTGGGATCCCCCCTGAGCCACATCCTGGACAGCTCCAAACTGCCCTGGGCACTTCCAGTGCTTCAGAGCTCGTTCCACGGGGAAATTCCAAACTGAACTCCACTGGAACAACCTGAGGCTGTTTTTCCTTCTCCTGCTGTTCCCTGGGAGCAGATCCTGACCCATCAGGGACTTGTGGGGTGAAAATTCCCCTCTGAACCTCCTGTTCTCTGGGCACTTCCAAAGCCTGACCACCTTTTCCAGGAGGAAATTCCTCCTGATGTCCATCCTGACCTCCTCCTGGAGGAACTTGGGGCTGTTCCTTCTCCTCCTGCTGTTCCCTGTGTGCAGATCCCAACCCCACTCCCCTGTCAGGGAGTTGTGGGGTGAAAATTCCCCTCTGAACTTCCTTTCTTCCAGGCAGTTCCACCACCTTTGCCAGGAGGAAATTTCCCTGATGTCCAACCTGAACCTCTCCCCGGGGAGCAGATCCCGACCCTGCTCTCCCCACCAGGGACTTGTGGGGTGAAAATTCCCCCCTGATCCTCCTGTTCTCCAGGCACTTCCAAAGCCTGACCACCTTTTATTCCTCCTGATGTCCATCCTGAACTTCTGGAGGAGTTTGGGGCTGTTCCTCTTTGTCCTGCTGTTCCTGGGAGCAGATCCTGACCCTCCTCTCCCACCAGGGACTTGTGGGGTGAAAATCCCCCCCTGATCCTCCTTCCCTCCAGGCTGAGCCCCTTCCCAGCTCCCTCAGGGCTCCTCCAGAGCCTTCTCCTGCCTCAGGAGCTCACCTTGACCAGGTGTGGCCGCACCAGGGTGACGATGGAGGTGTAGCGCTCCAGCACGGGCGGGAACCCCACCTCCAGCTGGGCCTTGACGTGGCCCTGGCGCCGCGACACCACCACGGACTTCTTGCACCAGGGCACGAAGTTCTTGTAGTCCTCCACGTTGGCCACCACGTCGTACATCTCCTGCATGGAGTACCTGGGACACACACGGGGTGGGCTCGGACTGGGACTGGGGTCGGGAATGGGACTGGGGGTGGGATTGGGATTGGGGTTGGCTTTGGGGTCGGGAATGGGACTGGGGTGGGATTGGGCTTGGACTGGGAATGGGGTCGGGAATGGGATTGGGGTGGGATTGGGGTTGGGGTGGCTTTGGGGTCTGGGCTGGGTTTGGGGCTGAGGTCACAACTGGGCTTGGGGCTGGGGCTGAGGTGAGAGTTAGGTCGGGGTCAGGGCTGGGATTGGGATTAGGGCTGGGGTTGGGCTGGGGGTGAGGCCGGGATTGGGGTCAGGGTTGGGGTCAGGGCTGGGATTGCGGCTGGGGTTGGATTTGGAGCTGGTGTTGGGGTCAGGGCTGGGCTGGGGTTGGGGTCAGGGTTGGGTTTGCAGCTGGGGTTGGGGCAAGGCTCAGGGTTGGGTTTGGAGCTGGGCTCAGTCTCAGGGCCGTGCTCAGGGCTGGGCTCAGGCTTAGGGTTGGGTTTGGGGTCAGGCTCAGGCTCAGGGCTGGGTTTAGAGCTGGGCTCAGTCTCAGGCTCAGGGCCGTGCTCAGGGTTGGGCGCAGCCTCAGGGCCGGGTTTGGAGCTGGGGTTGGGTTCAGGCTCAGGGCTGGGCTCAGGCTTAGGGTTGGGTTTGGGGTCAGGCTCAGTCTCAGGGTTGGGTTTGGAGCTGGGCTCAGGCTTAGGGCCTGGCTGGGCTCAGTCTCAGGGCCATGCTGGGGTCAGGTCAGGGCCGGCTCAGGGCTGGGTTTGGAGCTGGGGTTGGGCTCAGGGTTGGGTTTGGGGCTCAGTCTGTCTCAGGCTCAGTCCCAGTCCCAGGGCTGTGCTCAGGGCTGGGCTGGGCTCAGTCTCAGTCTCAGGGCTGGGTTTGGGCTCAGTCCCGGTGCCGCTGTCACGCACCCGATGATCCGTCTCTCCGAGTACTCCTTGCGTTTGTTGCTGAGGCTCAGGAAGCCCCGGCTGGGCTGAGCTCGGGGCTCCCAGGCCAGGGGGCCCGGCCGGGAGAGCCGCGAGAGCCGGAGCCCGCAGGGGAGCGCGTGCCTGGGGGGACAGGGGACACCGTGGGGCCCTTCCTGATGGACAGGGACCCTCCCAGGGCTTCCCAAATCTCACCACAGCCTCGCAGGTCCCTTCCAGAGCTTCCCAAATCCTTTCTAGGTTTTCCCAGATCCATCCAGACCACCCCAGGCTCCTTCCTGAGCAGCTCAGGCTCTTTCCAGATGCGCCCAAGTCCCTTCCTGATATTCCAGGTCCCTTCCTGACCTCCCCAAACCCCCTCAGCCCATCCCAAGCCCCTTTCCAGACAGCCCTGGGTCCCTTTCTGACCTCTCCAAACCCCTTCAGACCATCCCAGGTCCCTTCCCGGTCCCTTCCCGGTCCCCTCCCGTGCCGGGACTCCCGGTGCCGGGGCGATGGCAGCGCTGCAGCCGGCACGGGGAGGAGGAGGAGGAGGAAGGCCGGGAAACCCGACCCGGGGACAGCCGATCCCGGCGGGGACAAGCGCCCGGTGCCCCCCGGTGTCGCTCCCGCCCTCCCCACCGGAAGCACCGGGTCCCCGTGTCACTGTCCCCGAGCAGAGGTCACGGCCCCGGTGGCCTCGGGGCTCTCCCGGTGACAGCGGCGCCCGAGCCACCGGGGCTCGGTTCCCCCGGGTTCTCCCGGTACCGGCCCGCCCCCGGTGTCTCCCCGCGGGGTTCGCTCCAAGGTCAGCCCCTCCCAGCCGTGTTCCCACCCAGCGGCCTTCCGGTGGAACCGGGACAGGCCCCACCGGGACCCCCGGGCTGGCCCCACCGGGACCCCCCGGTTCCGCCAAGGCGCCCCCGGATCACCGCGCCCTACAGGGGCCGGGAGCGCTGCCAGGCCCGGAGGAACCCCCGCAGCACGATCGCCGCCCCGGGCCCGCCCCGGTGCCCCTGGGGCCGGTGTGACCTCCGGGTCGCCGCCGCCGCTCACCTGCCGGGCGGGGCCGCCGCGGCCCGCAGGCGCTGCCGCGCCCCGAGCTGGAGGGCGCCGCGGAGCCGCCGGGCCGCCATCACCGGGCCGGGACCGGGGCCGGGCCGGAACCGGGACCGGGCCGGGACGCGGCGCCGCCGCCGCCCTGACCTCTCACCCCGTGACGTCACCGCGTCGCCATAGCGGCGGGCACGTCAAGGGGCGGGGCGAGGCGACGCCTCCCGAGCGAGGGATGATGGGAGTTGTAGTCGGAGGGTGCGCGGGGCACGATGGGAAACGTAGTGCGGGACGGGGTTGCGGCTGCACCGGGACTGGGATCCAACCGGGATCCAAACGGGACCGACCGGCACCAACGGGGAGTGCCCGTCCCGGGGCTGGGCTCTGCCCCAGGGGGCGCCCGGCCCCGCCTCCCACGTGTGGCCCCGGTCGGTGGGTCCGGAGAGGGACGGGGAGCCCCCGGTGCTGTGTCCCGGTAACGGCCCTGCTCCGAACCGGGCAGAGGAACCGAGGAACACGCAACCTGCGGGAGCTGCGTGACCCAGTGCCTCCCAGTACAGCCCAACACATCCCAGTCCAGCCCAGCACATCCCAGTACATCCCAGTACAGGCCCAGTTCAGCCCAGTTCCTCCCAGTGCAGCCCAGTTCAGCCCAGAGAGGGATGGAGGTGGGAAATGAGACCCCCAGGGACCTTCTCCCACCATTCCAGGACCCTCTGGGATGGAGGAGCTGCTGCTCAGGGACCCCCAGAACCAGGAGCAGCGGCCTTGGATCAGGATTCCCTCCGGAGAGACCCCACAGAGGGGATGGAGGCGGGAAATGAGACCCCCCAGACCCTCTCCCACCACCCTGCCCCTCTTCGGGCTGGGGGAGCCGCTGTCCCGGGACCCCCGGGGTTACCGACATCCCCCCATGGGCGCCATTCCCACCGGGGACACCCCAGAACAGCGACCCCCGGGACTGCCGGGACCCCCGGGGTTACCGACGTCCCTCATGGATGCCATTCCCACCGGGAACACCCCAGAGCAGCGACCCCCGGGGTTACCGACAGCCAGTAATGGATGTCATTCCCACCGGGAACATCCCTGAGAGGGTCAGAACCGCAACCCCCGGGACCCCCGGGATTAGCGGGACCACCGACCCCCCTCACGGATTCCCACCCCAGAGCAGCCACAGCCGCTCCCCGCTGAGCCCCGTCCCGCTCCCGCCGCTGCCCCGGGGCCGCCCCCGCCGCCTCTCGGGCCCGGTGGGCGGCGCATCCCCGGCGCTCCATCCCCGCCCCGCAGCCGCCCGAGCGGAGCCGCCGCGGCCGGACCCGATGCCGGGAGCTGGGCGCTGAGGGCGGCCCCGACATGGGGGTTCTCAGCATCACGGACCAGGTACGGCCGCCGTCCCCCCGTCCTTCCTTCCTTCCCTCCTTTCCTTCCTTCCTTCCCCGGGCCGCTCCCGCCCGCCGCCGCCGCCGCCGCGCCTCGGCCGGGCCGCGCCGCTACGGCAGCCCGGGGATGTGCGGCCTAGCGCGGCTCCGCCACCGGGCCCGGCCCGCCGCCGCTCCAGGCCGCGGGCCCCGCTCTGCCGAGCCCTCCCCGCTGCTCCCGGCCCTGCTGCGGCTCCGGGACGGGACGGGGGTCGCCGTTTGGAGCCGCTCTGCCCGTGCCCGCCGGGCCCAGCGCGGGCCGGGCCGGGAACGGGAACGGGAGAGGGAGAGCGCCGGGAATGGCAGAATCCCGGGAGTGGGATCCCCGACACTGGAACGGGAGAAGCCCGGGGTTGAGATATCCCGGGCTGGGAACGGGAGAATCCCGGGGATGGCAGAATCCCGACCCTGGAACGGGAGAGCGCCGGGGATGGGAGCCTCGGAACCGGGAATGTGAGAGCCCCGGGAATGGCAGAATCCCGGGAATGGCAGAATCCCGGGAATGGGACCCCCGACCCTGGAACGGGAGAGCGCCGGGAATGGGAGCCTCAGAACTGGGAACGGGAGAAGCCCAGGAATGGGACCCATGGCCCGGGAACGGGAGAAGCCCGGGAATGGCAGAATCTCGGGAATGGGAGAACCCCGGGCCGGGAACGGGAGAGCTCCCGGGATGGGACCCTCTGGCCCTGGGGACCCCCGGGAGGGACCCCCCAGCCCGGGACCGCGGAGCATCGAGGGGGGATCCCCGGTCCTGGGAGCCCCCGGCCTGGGAACGGCGGAGCCCCCAGGAATGGGACCCTGGGCTTGGGAATAGGAGATCCCTGGGAATGGGAGAATCTCGGGAATGGGAGAACTCCAAGAGCAGGAAACCTGGACTGGGAACAGGAGATCCCTGGGGTTGGGGACATCTGGATTGGGAATGAGAGAACCTCGGGAATGGGAGAATCCTGGGAATGGCAGAACCCCGGGATTGAACCCCTGGATTGGGAACAGGAGAACCCCAGGAATGGCAGAACCCTGGGAATCGGGATCCCCGGCCCTGGAATGGCAGAACTCTGGGAATGGGAGAATCCTGGGAATGGGAGAACTCTGGAATGGGAGAGCCCTGGGGTCGGAACATTTGGACCGGGAACAGGAGAACCTCGGGAATGTCACCCCCCGTTCCAGCTGTGTCCCCCATCAGTGTCACCCCTGATTCCAGCTGTGTCACTGTCACCTCTCGCTGTGTCCCCATCACTGTCACACCCCCTTCCTGCTGTGTCCCATCACTGTCACACCTGTTCCAGCTGTGTCACTGTCACTGTCCCCCCTCATTCCAGCTGTGTCCCTGGCCCCCCCGTTCCAGCTGTGTCCCTGTCCCCTCTGTGTCCCTGTCCCATCCAGCTGTGTCCCTGTCCCCTCTGTGTCCCTGTCCCGTTCCAGCTGTGTCCCTGTCCCCTCTGTGTCCCTGTCCCGTTCCAGCTGTGTCACTGTCCCCTCTGTGTCCCCGCAGCCCCCTCTGGTCCAGGCCATCTTTAACCGGGATGTGGAGGAGGTTCGGTCGCTGCTCAATCAGAAGGAGAACATCAATGTGCTGGTGAGGCTCTGCTGCTGCCCAAGCTGCTGCCAAACCTCGCTCGGGGCTCCCCAGATCCCATCCCAGAAATCCAGAAATCCCATCCCGTCCCATAAATCCCATCCTATCCCCATCCCCATCCCAGAAATCCCACAAATCCCATCCCGTCCCATCCCATCCCATTTCCATCCCCATCCCCATCCCATCAATCCCACAAATCCCATAAATCCCATCCCATCCATTCACATCCCCTAAATCCCATAAATCCCATCCCATAAATCCCATCCCCATCCCACAAATCCCATAAATCTCTTAAATCCCACAAATCACATCAATCCCATCCCATCCCATCCCATCCCATCCCATCCCATCCCATCCCGTCCCATCCCCACCTCCATCCCTGTCTCTCCCAGCCCCATCCCAGTCCTTCCCAGTCCCTCCCAGTCCCATTCCAATCCCTCCAAGTCCCTCCCACCCTCTCCCCAGCCCCATCCCAGTCTCTCCCAGTCCCTCCCAGCCCCAGCCCATAAATCCCATCCTTTCCCAGCCCCATCCCATTCCCTCCTAATCTCTCCCAGCCCCATCCCAGTCCCTCCCAGTCCCTCCCAGCCCCATCCCAGCCCCATCCCAGCCCCATCCCAGTCCCTCCCAGTCCCCTCCCAGTCCCTCCCAGTCCCTCCAGCCCCATCCCAGCCCCATCCCAGCCCCATCCCAGTCCCTCCCAGTCTCCTTCCCATTCCATCCCATTCCCTCCCAGTCCCTCCCAGCCCCATCCCAGCCCCATCCCATTCCCTCCCAGTCCCATCCCAGTCCCTCCCAGTCCCTCCCAGCTCACAGCTGTCCCCCCTGCAGGACCAGGAACGCCGGACCCCTCTCCACGCTGCTGCCCTACATCGGAGACGTTGCAATCCTCGAGCTGCTCATCCTGGTCAGGTGAGGGCAGGGGGGCACCAGAACCCCCCAAAATCACCCCAAAAAAAATCGCTGGGGATCCCAGAGAAAACCCCCTAAAATCTGTGGGAATCTGGGGAATGCCCTAAAATCTGGAAAATCCCCTAAAATCACCTAAAATCTGGGAAAACCCCCCTAAAATCTGTGGATCCCAAACACTTGATCCCAGAGATCCCATTTTGGGGTTGCCTTTGGGGTGCAGGAAGCCCCTGTTGGGTTTTGGGGATGCTTTTGGGGCTCAGAGGGTCCTCATTGGGTTTTGGGGATACTTTTGGGGTACAGGGTGTCCCTGTTATGTTTTGGGGATGTTTTTGGTGTTTCAGGGTGTTCCCATTGGGTTTTGGGGGTACCCTCGGGGTACAGGGAGCCCCTTTTGGGATTTGGGGCTAGTTTTGGATTCAGGGTGTCCCCACTGAGTTTTGGGGACGCCTTTGGGGTTTCAGGGAGCCCCTGCTGGGATTTGGAGGTTCCATAAAACTCCCACCAAAATAAACACAATTTTATCCCCATTCCCCTCAGCTGCAGAACCCCGTGGGGATTTGGGATTTTTCCCTGCCTCTCGTGGGGGTTCAGGGCAGCTTTGGGGTTTTTTTTTTGGGGTGCTGAGGGGCCGTGTGTGTCCCCCCACAGGTGCTAACGTGAACGCCAAGGACACGGTGTGGCTGACGCCGCTGCACCGCGCCGCGGCCTCGCGCCACGAGGTGAGGGGTGAGAGGGGAAATTCCAGTGGGAAAAGGGGAAAAAAAAGGGATTTTCTGCTCACCTTTCCCTCCTCTGGGGTTTGGGAAATGCAGGAAGTTCTGGGGAGAGCTGGGGAAAAACTCCTCCTTGGGAAAAAACCCGCAAATTGCCCCCCAGAAATCAGGGCAGGGCTCTGCTCCTTCTCCTCCTGCTGTTCCCTGGGAGCAGATCCTGACCCTGGAGTTTTGGGGTGAGGAATTCCCCTCTGAGCCTTCTTTTCTCCGGCAGTTCCTAAGCCTGACCACCTTTTGTTCCTCCTGAAATTCCACCTGAGCCTCTCCTGGAGGAATTTGGGGCCCCAGCAGTGCCAGCACAAGGGGGACAATCAGCAGGGAAATCCCAGAGGGAGAAACCCCACAGCGAGGAAATCCCACAGGGGGGAAATCCTAGAGTGGGAGATCCACAGCAGAGAATCCCAGAGTGGGAAATCCCAGAGTGGGGAATCCCAGAGTGGAACCCACAGAGGGAAATCCCAGAGTGGGGAATCCCAGAGTGGGAACCCACAGAGGGAAATCCCAGAGTGGGAAATCCCAGAGTGGGGAATCCCAGAGTGGGAAATCCCAGAGTGGGGAACCCACAGAGGGAAATCCCAGAGTGGGGAATCCCAGAGTGGGAAATCCAGAGTGGGAACCCACAGAGGGAAATGCCAGAGTGGGGAAATGCCAGAGTGGGGAATGCCCAGAGTGGGGAAATCCCATAGAGGGGAAATGCCAGAGTGGGGAATGCCAGAGTGGGGAATGCCAGAGTGAGGAAATCCCAGAGTGGGCAATCCCAACAGGGTGAAATCCCACAGAGAGAAATGCCAGAGTGGGGAAATGGGGAAATGCCAGAGTGGGGAAATGCCAGAGTGGGAAATCCCATAGAGCGGAAATCCCACAAGGGGAAATGCCAGAGTGGGAAATCCCATAGAGCGGAAATCCCACAAGGGGAAATGCCAGAGTGGGAAATCCCATAGAGGGGAAATGCCAGAGTGGGGAAATGCCAGAGTGGGAAATCCCATAGAGGGGAAATCCCACAAGGGGAAATGCCAGAGTAGGGACTCCCGCTGGGATCTGGGGCCGCCAGCTCCGCTCCGGGGTGCCCGGGTTTGGGCTCTGGAGCCTTTCCCTGCCCTGGCACCCGCAGAAAGCCCTCCAGCTGCTCCTGAAGCACTCGGCCGATGCCAACGCCCGGGACAAGCACTGGCAGACGCCGCTGCACGTGGCCGCCGCCAACCGGGCCACCAAGTGCGTGGAGGCGCTGCTGCCGCTGCTCAGCCACCGTCAACGTGGCCGACCGCACCGGGCGCACGGCGCTGCACCACGCCGTGCACAGCGGCCACCTGGAGGTGACACCGGGGACACCGGGGAGGGGTTGGGGACACCGGGGGGAATGGGGACACTGGGGGGGATTGAGATGGGGCAGGAAGGGGCCATCGGGGATGGGGCAGGAAGGGATGGGGTGGGCAGAGATGTTGGGATGTGCAGCAGGGACACTGGGGTGGGCAGGGATAGCGGTGGGCAGGGACAAGAGTGGGCAGGAATGTGGTGGGCAGCAGGGACATTTGGGTGGGCAGGGACATTGGGGTGCACAGGGGCGGCCAGGGATGTTGGGGATGGGCAGGGGTAGGAGTGAGGAGGGACGTCTCAGTGGGCAAGGACATCAGGGTGGCAGCAACAGGGGTGGGCAGGGACGGGCAGGGACGTTGGGATGGGCAGCAGGGACATCAGGGTGGGCAGGGACAGGGGTGGGCAGTAGGAACATTGAGATGGGCAGAGATATTAGGGTGGGAAGGGACATTGGGATGGACAGGGACAGGAACAGGCAGGGACATTGGGGTGGGCAGTGGGGACATGGGGGTGGACAGGGACATTGGGATGTGCAAGGACAGGGGTGGGGCAAGGACATTGGGGTGGATAGGGGATGTTTGGGTGGGCAGGGAGGGACATTAGGGTGGGTAGAGACAGGGTGGGCAGGGATCTTGGGGTGGGCAGAGACATTGGGGTGGCCCCAGATGTCAGAGTGGACAGGGCATTGGGGTGGGCATGGACAGGAGTAGACAGGGACATTGGGACAGGAGTAGACAGGGGACATTGGGGTGGGCACGGACAGGGACATTGGGGTGGGCACGGACAGGGACACTGGGGTGGCCTCGCTCACGCTGTCCCCACACCCCACAGATGGTGAACCTGCTGCTCAACAAAGGTGCCAGCCCCAGCACGTGTGACAAGAAGGACCGGCAGCCCCTGCACTGGGCGGCCTTCCTGGGTAGGGGCTCCCTGCTGCTTTCACCTCCTTCTCCTCCTCTCCCACCCCTTCCCTCCATTTCTCCCATTTTTTCTCTCCATCTCTCCCATTTCCTTCGTCCATCTTCCCCATTCCTCTTCTCCATCTCTCCATCCCCTCTCTCCCTTCCTTCCCAATTCGTCCCTGTCCCCATCTCCCCACTGTCTCCCATCTCTCCAGTGTCCTCCATCTCCCTGGTGTCCCCGTGTCTGTCCTCCATCTCCTCAGTGTCCCTCATCTCCTTGGTATCCCTCATCTCCCCAGTGTCCCCATTGTCCTCAGTGTCCCCCATCTCTCCAGTGTCCCTCATCTCCACAGTGTCCTCCATCTCCTTGGTATCCTCCATCTCCTTGGTATCCTCCATCTCCTTGGTATCCCCATGTCCCCCCATCTCTCCAATGTCCCCCATCACCCAGTGTCCCCATTTCCCCGGTAACCCCAGTGTCCCCCATCTCCCCATTTTCCCCACCTCCCCGTTGTCCCCGGGTGTCCCTGTTTTCCCCAGTGTCCCCACCTCTCTGTGTCCTCCATCACCCCAATGTCCCCCATCTCCCCAATATCCCCATCTCCACATTGTCCTCCATCTCCCCAGTGTCCCCCATCTCCTCGGTGTCCTCCATTTCCCTGGTGTCCCTCATCTCCCCAGAATCCCCAGTGTACCCGTTGTCCCCGTTGTCCCTGTTGTCCCCGTTGTCCCCGTTGCTGTCACGGCTGTCCCCGCAGGTCACCTGGAGGTGCTGAAGCTGCTGGTGGCCCGTGGGGCCGATGTCATGTGCAAGGACAGGAAGGGTTACACGCTGCTGCACACGGCGGCCGCCAGCGGCCAGATCGAGGTTGTGCGTCACCTCCTCAGGCTGGGAGTGGAGGTGAGACCCTGGGACCTGCCCGGGGCTGGGAAAGGTGGCACAGGAGCTTCAGGTGGTGGCAGAAACCTTGATGGTTCCCAAAGTCCCAAATCCCAAATCCTTTGAACTTCGTCGTTTCCGCAGATCCAAATTCCGTCACCCTGAGCAGTGACAGGAGGCCTGGGTGGTTCTCGGCTGCCTTTTTCCCTTTTAAATCCCAAATCCTGTGGGGTTTGTTCATCCCTGAGATCAAGGAACCAAATTCCTTCGCTCTGGGTGGTTCTTGGTTGCCTTTTCCTGTCTAAATCCCAAATCCTGTGGACTTCATAGCTTTTGCAGGCCCATGAACCAAATTCCGTCACCCTGAGCAGTGTCAGGAGCCCTGGGTGGTTCTCAGCTGCCTTTTTCCCTCCTAAATCCCAGATCCTGTGGGCTTTTTTCCTCACAAAGTCCAATGAACCAAATTCCTTCCCCCTGGGTGGTTCTTGGTGGTTCTCAAAGTCCCAAATCCCAAATCCTTTGGACTTCGTCGTTTCCGCAGGTCCAAATTCCCTCACCCTGAGCAGTGTCAGGAGCTCTGGGTGGTTCTCAGCTGCCTTTTTCCTTCCCAAATCCCAATTCCTCTGGATTTTCTTGGTCCCTGAGATCAAGGAAACCAAATTCCCTCACCCTGAGCAGTGTCAGGAGCCCTGGGTGGTTCTCAGCTGCCTTTTTCCGTCCCAAACCCCACCAACCCCACACCCTCCTCGTGTCGCGCAGATCGACGAGCCCAACTCCTTCGGGAACACGGCGCTGCACATCGCCTGCTACATGGGGCAGGACGCGGTGGCCAACGAGCTGGTCAACGTGGGGGCCAACGTCAACCAGCCCAACGAGAAGGGCTTCACCCCCCTGCACTTCGCCGCCGTCTCCACCAACGGCGCCCTGTGCCTCGAGATCCTCGTCAACAACGGCGCCGACGTCAACTTCCAGGTGGGGCACCTTGGTTTGGGTCAACTTCCAGGTGGGCACCTCGGGGTTTGGGTCAACTTCCAGGTGGGCACCTTGGGGTTTGGGGTCAACTTCCAGGTGGGCACCTCGGTTTGGGGTTATGGAGTCCTGGGGTCAACTTCCAGGTGGGCACCTCAGGTTTGGGGTCAACTTCCAGGTGGGCACCTCGGGGTTGGGGTGAACTTCCAGTGGGCACTTCGGGGGTTGGGGTCAACTTCCAGGTGGAGCACCTCGGGGTTTGGGGTCAACTTCCAGGTGGGGCAGCTTGGGTTTGGGGTTATGGAGTCCTGGGGTCAACTTCCAGGTGAGCACCTTGGGGTTGGGGTGAACTTCCAGGTGGGCACCTCGGGGTTGGGGTGAACTTCCAGGTGGGCCTTGTGTTTGGGGTCACAGGGTCTTGGGGTCAACTTCCAGGTGGGCACCTCGGGTTTGGGTCAACTTCCAGGTGGGCACCTCAGGTTTGGGGTTACGGGGTCTTGGGGTGTGGTCACAGGTATGGGATCTGCAAGATTTTGGGGTTGGAGGTATGGGGAATTGGGGTTTGGGGTCAGGGAAGGTGTTGGGGTGTGGCTCCAGGTGACAAAACCTCAAGATTTTGGAGTTGGAGGGATGGGAAGGTGTTGGGGTGTGGCTGAGCCCTTCCTGGGGGCGTTGGGTGGTTTTGGGAAGGTGTTGGGTTTTTTGGGGTGGTTTTGGGTTTTTGGGGTGGTTTTGGGGTGTGGCTGAGCCCCTCCTGGTGGCGTTGGTAGTTTTGGGAAGACGTTGGGTTTTTGGGGTGGTTTTGGGGGTGTTTTTGGGGTGGTTTTGGGGGGTGTTTTTGGGGGTGGTTTTTGGGGTGTTTTTGGGGGTGGTTTTTGGGGTGTGTCTGAGCCCCTCGTGGGGTTCCTGCAGAGCAAGGAAGGGAAGAGCCCCCTGCACATGGCGGCGATCCACGGACGGTTCACGCGCTCCCAGATCCTCATCCAGAACGGTCAGTGGCGCCTTCCTGGCCGATCCCAAATTTTCCTGGAGCTTCCAGAACCTCCTGAAGGGGGTCCAGACCTTCCCAAGTCATCACCCAAAATCCCCAGGGGGATTCCTGTGGTGTTTTTCCCGATATTCCTGTCACAAAAGTGGAATATTGCCATCCGGTCTTTCAATATTCCAATATTTTCCACAATATTCCCATCAGATCCTCCAAAATTCCAGTATTTTTCCCAATATTCCTGTTAACATCCTCCAAAATTCCAGGATTTCGGATCTAGGGCCATCCCTGGGATGGGAATCGGGGGATTTTGGATCTGGGGTGGGAATTCCAGGATTTCAGAGCCTGGATCTGTGCCTGGAGTGGGAATTTTGGGATTTTGGAGCCTGGATCCATCCCTGGGGTGTGAATTCCAGGATTTTGGATCTGGGGTTGTCCTTGTTTTGGAAATTCTGGGATTTTGGAGCCTGGAACCTTCTCAGGGGTGGGAATTTGGGGGATTTTGGATCTGGTGTGGGAATTCCTGGATTTTTGGATCTGGGGTGGGAATTGGGGGATTTGGGAGCCCGGATCTGTCCCTGGGGTGGGAATTTGGGGATTTGGGAGCCTGGATTTGTCTCTGGGGTGGGAATTTGGGGGTTTAGGAGCTCGGATTTGTGCTGGGGTGGGAATTTGGGGATTTGGGAGCCCGGATTTGTCTCTGGGGTGGGAATTTGGGGATTTGGGAGCCCGGATCTGTCCCTGGTTTGGGAATTTGGGGATTTGGGAGCCCGGATTTGTCTCTGGGGTGGGAATTTGGGGATTTAGGAGCCCGGATTTGTCTCTGGGGTGGGAATTTGGGGATTTGGGAGCCCGGATCTGTCCCTGGTTTGGGAATTTGGGGGGTTTTTGGAGCCCGTATTTGTCCCCGGGGTGGGAATTCGGGGATTTGGGAGCCCGGATCTGTCCCCGGGGGTGGGAACTCCCAGCAGAATTCCAGGATTCCGGGTCCCGGAATGTTCTGGAGCCTCGCCTCTCCTCTCCCCGCAGGCAGTGAGATCGACTGTGCTGACAAGTACGGCAACACCCCCCTGCACGTCGCTGCTAGATACGGCCACGAGCTGCTAATTAGTACGTTAATGACCAATGGTGCTGACACTGCCAGGTGAGCCCGGGCCGCCCCTTCCAGAACCTTCTGGGGGGGCCTCGGAGGGTCCTGGAAGGGTTTCCGGGGTGTTGTGGGGTCCTAAAGGGTCCCGGAGGGGTTTCCAGAATGTTCTGGGCTCCTGGAAGGGTTTCCAAGGTGTCCTAGGAGGGTCGTGGAAGAGTTTCCAGAATGTTCTAGGTCCTGCTGGGTCCTGGAAGGGTTCCTAAAGGGTCCTAGGAGGGTCCTGGAAGGGTTTCCAGAATGTTCTGGATCCTTCTGGGTCCTGGAAGGGTTCTGAGGTGTTCTGGGTCCTGTTGGGTCCTTTAAGGGTTCCCAAAGTGTCCTGGGAAGGTCCTGGAAGGGTTTCCAGAATGTTCTGTGTCCTGCTGGGTCCTTTAAGGGTTCCCAAAGTGTCCTGGGAGGGTCCTGGAAGAGTTTCCAGAATGTTCTGGGTCCTGCTGGGTCCTGGAAGAGTTCCTAAAGCATCCTAGGAGGATCGTGGAAAGGTTTCCAGAATGTTCTAAGCTCCTGGAAGAGTTCCCAAAGTGTCCTGGGAGGATCCTGGAAGGGTTTCCAGGATGTTCTAAGCTCCTGGAAGGGTTCCCAAAGTGTCCTGGGAAGGTGGAATGAGGGTGGAAAAGACCTCGGACCCAGCCCTGGGACAAAAAGAGCTGCCCAAGGAGCCAGAGACCCCAAAGAAGTGCCCAAAACCCTTCCCAGAGGATCCATTTCCTGCTGGCAGCACCTTGGGGAGGTTTTTAATGCCAAAACTAAAAAACTTGAGGAGGTCTTGGATCCCCAAATCCCCATGGCTGACCCCGAGCTGTCCCTGCAGGCGCGGCATCCACGACATGTTCCCCCTGCACTTGGCCGTTCTCTTCGGGTTCTCCGACTGTTGTCGCAAGCTGCTCTCCTCAGGTGCCCCTCCCCGCCCCGGCCCCGTGCCAGCCCCGCCCCGGTGGCCCTCGGGGACAGCCCGGTGACCGCGGTGTCCCCCGGTGCCACCCCCAGGTCAGTTGTACAGCATCGTGTCCTCGCTGAGCAACGAGCACGTGCTGAGCGCCGGCTTCGACATCAACACCCCCGACAACCTGGGCAGGACCTGTCTGCACGCTGCTGCTTCCGGAGGGTGGGACACTGGGGACACCTGGGGACATGGGGACAGCCTGGGGACAGACTGGGATGGCCCTGGAACAGCCTAGAGACAGCCTGGGGACATGGGGACAGCCTGGGGACATGGGGATAGCATGGGGACAGGCTGGGGACATAGCAATAATCCCGACAACCCGGGCAGGACCCTGTCTGCACGCTGCTGCTTCCGGAGGGTGGGGACACCTGGGGGGACATGGGGACATTTGGGGACATCTGGGGACACTTGGGGACAGCCCTGGCATAGCCCTGGAACAGGCTGGGGACATGGGGATAGCGTGGGGATAGCCTAGGGACAGCTGTGACAACCTGGGCAGGACCTGTCTGCACGCTGCTGCTTCCGGAGGGTGGGACATCTGGGGACACCTGGGGACATGGGGACAGCCTGGGGACATGGGGACAGCCTGGGGACAGACTGGGATAGCCTTGGGATGGCCCTGGAACAGCCTGGAGACAGCCTGGGGACATGGGGACACCCCCGACAACCTGGGCAGGACCTGTCTGCACGCTGCTGCTTCCGGAGGGTGGGACACTGGGGACACCTGGGGACATCTGGGGACAGCCTTGGGATAGCCCTGGAACAGCCTAGAGACAGCCTGGGGACATGGGGATAGCATGGGGATAGCCTAGGGACAGCTGTGACAACCTGGGCAGGACCTGTCTGCACGCTGCTGCTTCCAGAGGGTGGGGACACCTTGGGGACACTTGGGGACACCAGGGGACATGGGGACAGCCTGGGGATAGCCTTGGCATAGCCCTGGAACAGCCTAGAGACAGCCTGGGGACATGGGGACAGCCTGGGGACATGGGGACACCCCCGACAACCTGGGCAGGACCTGTCTGCACGCTGCTGCTTCCGGAGGGTGGGACACTGGGGACACCTGGGGACACTTGGGGACAGCCCTGGCATAGCCCTGGAACAGCCTGGGGACATGGGGATAGCGTGGGGATAGCCTAGGGACAGCTGTGACAACCCGGGCAGGACCTGTCTGCACGCTGCTGCTTCCGGAGGGTGGGACACCTGGGGGGACATGGGGACATTTGGGGACACCTAGGGACATGGGGACAGCCTGGGGACAGACTGGGGTAGCCTTGGGATGGCCCTGGAACAGCCTGGAGACAGCCTGGGGACATGGGGACACCCCCGACAACCTGGGCAGGACCTGTCTGCACGCTGCTGCTTCCGGAGGGTGGGGACACCCTGGGGACACTTGGGGACACCTAGGGACATGGGGACAGCCTGGGGACATGGAGATAGCATGGGGACAGGCTGGGGACATAGCGATAATCCCGACAACCTGGGCAGGACCTGTCTGCACGCTGCTGCTTCCGGAGGGTGGGGACACCTTGGGAACATTTGGGGACATCTGGGGACATGGGGACAGTGCTGCTTCTGGTTCTGAGCGAGGGCACAGACCTACTGGGTGGCATGGGGACACTTTGGGTGCCTGAGGGACATTCCTGGTTACCTGAAGGACATTTCTGGATAATATGGTGACACTCTGGGGTGGCCTGGTGACACTCTGGGTGATATGGTGACACTCTGGGGTGGCCTGGTGACATTCCTGTGTCCCTGTCCCCCTGCAGGAACGTTGAATGTCTGAACCTGCTGCTGAGCAGCGGCGCCGACCTGCGGAGGAGGGACAAGTTCGGGAGGTGAGCGGGGACACCTGGGGCCACCTGGGTGGGGACATCCCAATGTCCCCAAATCCCAGAGCCAGGGTCAGCTGGGGACACCTGGGTTGGGACATCCCAATGTCCCCAAATGCCAGATCAGGGTTGGGGACATTTCTGGGTTTCTGAGGGCCACCAACGCTCCTGCCTGGGACAGCCTGAGATGGGAGCTCCAAACCCCCTGAAGGTCTTGGAAGGGTCCCCAAAGTGTCCTCGAGGGTCCTGGGAGGGTTCCTGGGGTTTTCAGGGTTCCTGCAGGTCCTGGAAGGGTTCTGGAGTGTTTTGAGAGGGTTCTGGAAGGTTTTCCAGGATGTTCTGGGTCCTGGAAGGGTTCCTCGGGATGTTCTGAGCTCCTGCAGGTCCTGGATGGGTTCTTGAGGTGTCCCTGGAAGGGTTCCTGAGGTGTTCTGGGTCCTGGAAGGGTTCTGGGGGTGTGCTGGGCTCCTGCAGGTCCTGGAAGGGTTTCCAGAATGTTCTGAGCTCCTTCTGGGTCCTGGAAGAGTTCCCAGGGTGTCTTGGGAGGGTCCTGGAAGGGTTCCTGAGGTGTTCTGGGTCCTGGAAGGGTTTCCAGAATGTTCTGAGCTCCTGCTGGGTCCTGGCAGGGTTCTGGGGATATCCTGGGCTCCTGCAGGTCCTGGAAGGGTTTCCAGAATGTTCTGAGCTCCTTCTTGGTCCTGGAAGAGTTCCCAGGGTGTCTTGGGAGGGTCCTGGCAGGGTTCCTGAGGTGTTTTGGGTCCTGGCAGGGTTCCTGAGGTGTTCTGGGTCCTGGCAGGGTTCCTGAGATGTTCTGGATCCTGGCAGGGTTCCTGAGGTGTTCTGGGAGGGTTCCTGGGGCATCCTGGGCTCCTGCAGGTCCTGGCAGGTCCGCAGGGCTCCGGGTGGGTCCCTGAGGCCGCGCTGTCCCCTTTGTCCCCCGGTGTGTCCCCAGGACCCCCCTGCACTACGCGGCGGCCAATGGCAGCTACCAGTGCACGGTGACGCTGGTGACAGCCGGGGCCACCGTCAACGAGGCCGACGGCAAAGGCTGCACGGCCCTGCACTACGCGGCGGCCTCCGACACCTACCGCAGGTGAGGGCACTGCCACCAACCCCAGCTGGCACTGGGGGCACTGCCACCAACCCCAGGGGGCACTGGGGGCATTGCCACCAACCCCAGCTGGCACTGGGGGCACTGCCACCAACCCCAGGGGGCACTGGGGGCACTGCCACCCGCCTGACATGGTACCTGGGGGCACTGACACCAAACCCAGGTGGCACTGGGGGCATTGTCACCAGCCCCAAATGGCACTGGGAGGACACCCTGGGGCACTGGGGGCACTGTCGCCACCCCCAGGTGACACTGGGGGGCATTGTCACCAGCCTGAGGTGGTGCCTGGGGGCACCCTGGGGCAGTCGGGGCATTGTCACCAGCCTGAGGTGGCACTGAGGGGGTACCCAGGGCACTGTCACCAGCCTGAGATTGCAGTGGGGGAACACCTGGGGCACTGTCACCAGTCTGACATGGCACTAATGGCACTGGGAGTGTCCCCATGGTCACTGTCACTGACCTGCGGTGGCACTGGTGCCACTGGGGGGTGACACCATGATCACTGTCACCAGCCTACAGTGTGGCACTGGTGGCACTGAGGGTGACACCATGATGTCCCCGTGGTCACTGTCACCGACCTGCAGTGGCAGTGGTGACACTGGTGCCACTGGGGGTGACACAGGGGTGTCCCCATGGGCACTGTCACTGTCCCCTGTCACCATTGTCACTGCGGTGTCCCCGGTGCCGCTGCAGAGCCGAGGCTCACTCAGGACCCAGCGAGGAGGAGCCCCTGAAGGAGTCGAGGCTGAAGGAGGCGTTCTTGTGAGTGCTGGGGAGGGACTGGGAGGGACTGGGAGGGACTGGGATTAAATGGGATGGACTGGGAATGGACAGGGATTGACTGGGATGGACTGGGAATGGACTGGGATTAACTGGGGTTTAACTGGGAATGGACGGGGATTTAACTGGGAATTTAATGGGAATTTAATGGGAATTTGCTAAAATTTACTGGGAATTTGATGGGATTTTACTAGGGACTTTACTGGGACTTTACTGGGAATTTAAAGGGAATTTACTGGGAATTTAAAGAGAATTTACTGGGATTTCACTGTAAATCTGCTGGAAATTCTCTCTGCAGACCCTCAGGAGAGAAACCCCTGCTCCTATTCCAGCCCAAACCCACCCTCCTCACTCCCAACACCCTCTGTGAGATTTTGAGGCTTTCCCTACAGATTTTTTTACCCTTTTCCTTAATTTTTTGTGTTTTTTCCCAATTCCAGCTGTCTGGAATTCCTGCTGGACAACGGTGCTGACCCCTCCCTGCGGGACAAGCAGGGCTACACCGCCGTCCACTACGCGGCCGCCTACGGCAACCGGCAGAACCTCGAGCTGGTGAGGGCTGCAGGAGAGGGGAAACCAGCCCCAGAAATGGGGGAAAACACCCTCAGGAATGGGGGAAAACACCCTCAGGAATGGGGGAAAACACCACCAGGAAATGGGGAAAATATCCCCAGGAAATGGGGAAAACACCCCCAGGAATGAGGGAAAATCAGCCAGGAAATGGGGGAAAATCGTTCCCAAGAAAGGGGGAAAAACACCCCCAGGAAAGGGGGAAATCACTCCCAGGAATGGAGGAAAACAGCCCCAGAAAATGGGGGAAAACAACCCCAGGAATGGGGGAAAATCAGTCAGGAAATGGGGGTAAACACCTCCAGAAATGGGGGAAAACATCCTCAGGAATGGGGGAAAATATCCCCAGAAATGGGGAAAATATCCCCAGAAATAGGGGAAAACACCACCAGGAAATGGGGGAAAATATCCCCAGAAAATGGGGGAAAATCTCCCTGGGAAAGGGGGAAATTATCCAGTAAAAGAGAGAAAATCCCTGCCAGAAAAGAGGGAAAATCACCCAGAAAAAAAGGGAGGAAATCACCCAGGAAATGGGAGAAAATAATCGAGGAAAATGGGGGAAATCTCTCTCAAGAAAGGGGGAAAAAACACCCCCAAAAATGGGGGGAAAACACCCCCAGGAATGGAGGAAAACAATTCAGGAAGTTGGGGAAAACACACCCAGGAAATGGGGGAAAATCACCCAGAAAAGGGGGGAACATCATCCAGGAAAGAGGGAAAATCCCAACCAGGAAAGAGGGAAAATCTGAGCTGGAGAGAAAATTGGAGCTGGAAAACTCAAAACTGAGAGAAAGGATGGGAATGTGAGTCAGGAAAAATGGGATTTTTGGAATAGCAGCACCCCCAGGCAGGTCAGGGAATGTCCCATCCCCAATTTTAGGATTTTTTGGGGGTTTTGGGTTTTGGGGTCAGGATTTTTAGAGATTCTGGGGTTTTGGGGTCAGGATTTTTGGAGGTTTTGGGGTTGGGATTTTTGGAGGTTTTGGGGTCGGAGTTTTTGGGGTTTTGGGGTTGGGATTTTTAGAGGTTTGGGGGTTTTGCCCCTTCTGCAGCTCAGGGTGGGTTTGGGGAGCTCCGGGGTCAGTTCTGGATTTGGGTTTTTGCCCTTGCAGCTCCTGGAAATGTCCTTTAACTGCCTGGAGGATGTGGAAAGCACCGTTCCAGTCAGCCCTTTGCACTTAGCTGTGAGTGCCTGCGGGTCCTGGAGGGTTCTGGAGGGTTCTGGAAGGGTTCCTGAGGGTCCTGGGAGGGTTCCTGAGGGGTTCTGGGCTCCTGCAGGTCCTGGAAGGGTTCTGGAGTGTCTTGGAAAGGTTCTGGGGGTGTCCTGGAAGGGTTCCTGAGGGTCCTGGAGAGGTTCTGGAGAGTCCTGGAAGGGTTCCTGGGGGGTTCTGGGCTCCTGCAGGTCCTGGAAGGGTTCCCAAAGTGTCCTGGAAGGGTTCCTGAGGGTCCTGGAAGGGTTCTGAAGGGTTCTGAAGGGTTCTAGAAGGGTTCTCAGGGTGTTCTGCATCCTGGGATGGTTCTGGAGGAGACATTTCTGGTGGGGACATTTCTGGGTGCTTCGGGGGTACTTTGGGAGACATTTCTGGTTACATGAGGGACACTTTGGGTACCTGAGGGACACCTTGGGTACCTGGGTGACACTTTGGTTACCTGAAGGACACTTTGGGTGCCTGAAGGACACTTTGAGTACCTGAGGGACACTCTGAGTACCTGGGGGACACTTTGGGTGCCTGAGGGACATTTCTGGTTACCTGAGGGACATTTTGAGTACCTGAGGGATACTTTGGGTACCTGGAGGACATTTCTGGTTACCTGAGAGACACTTTGGGTACTTGAGGGACACTTTGGGTACCTGGAGGACACTTTGGGTACCTGAGGGACACTTTGGGTACCTGGAGGACACTTCGGTTGTCTGGAGGAACCTGAGGGACATTTTGAGTACCTGAGGAACACTCCAGCTGCCTGAGGGACACTTCCACCTGCCACCTGTGTGTCCCCTGTCCCCAGGCCTACAATGGTCACTGTGAAGCCCTCAAGGCTCTGGCTGAGACGCTGGTGAGGGACATTTCTGGGTGCCTCAAGGACATTTTAGGTGCCTGAGGGACATTTTGAGTACCTGGAGACTTTTTTGGTTGCCTGAGGGATATTTGGGGTGCCTGGAGGATATTTCTGGTTACCTGAGGGACATTTTGGGTCACTGGGTGTCACTTTAACTACCCAAAGAACACTCCAGCTATCTGAGGGACACTTTGGGTACCCAGGGAACTTTTGTGGTTGCCTGGAGGACACTTTGCTTTCTTGGGGGGACATCTCTGACCTGAGGGACACTTTGGTTGCCTGGAGGACACTTTGGGTACCTGGAGGACATTTCTGGGTGCCTGAGGGACACTTTTGGCTACCTGAGGAGCACCCTAGGCAAACTTCCACCTGCCACCTGCGTGTCCCACCTGCCGTGTCCTGGCCATGACCTGTGTGTCCCCTGTCCCCAGGCCTACAATGGTCACTGTGAAGCCCTCAAGGCTCTGGCTGAGACGCTGGTGAACCTGGACGTGCGGGACCACAAGGGCCGCACCGCGCTCTACCTGGCCACGGAGCGCGGCGCCAGCGAGTGCGTGCAGGTGCTCACCAGCCACGGCGCCTCCGCCCTGGTCAAGGAGAGGAAGAGGAAGTGGACGCCTCTCCACGCTGCAGGTGGCACCTGGCAGGGGTTCTGGGCTCCTGCAGGTCTTGGAAGGCTTCCCAAAGTGACTTGGGAGGGTCCTGGGAGTGTTCTGGGAGGGTTCCTGAGGGATTCTGGGCTCCTGAAGATCCTGGAAGGGTTCCAAGAGTGTCTTTGGAGGTCCTGGGAGGGTTCTGGAAGTGTTCCGGGCTCCTGCAGGTCTAGGAAGGGTTCCAAAAGTGACTTGGGAGGGTCCTGGGAGTGTTCTGGGAGGGTTCATGAGGGGTTCTGGGCTCCTGAAGATCCTGAAAGTGTTCCCAAAGTGTCTTTGGAGGTCCTGGAATGGTTCTGGAAGGGTTCTTAGGGGGTTCTGGGAGGGGTTCCTGAGGGGTTCTGGGCTCCTGAGGTTCTGAAAGGGTTCCAAGAGTGTCTTGGGTGGGTCCTGGAAGGGTTCTGGGAGTGTTCTGGGAGGGTTCCTGAGGGGTTCTGGGCTCCTGCAGGTCTTGAAGGGTTCCCAAAGTGACTTGGAAAGGTCCTGGGAGGGTTCTCGAGGTGTCCTGGGAGGGTTCTGGAATGTCCTGGGTCCTGGAAGTGATGGGCACAGGGCTCAGCAGAACTCAAAAACCCCAGGGGATGAGTTTCTTCTGGAGGGGTTGGAGGTTTCTGGGGTTTCCTCATCTCTCTTTGCCTCATCCCTCTTTTCCTCCTCCCTCTTTTCCTCCTCCCTTTTCCCCCTCCGTTTCCCCGTTCCTGTGCCCAGCTGCCAACGGGAACACGGATTCCCTGCACCTCCTGATCGACAGCGGCGAGCGGGCGGACATCACCGACGTCATGGACATCCACGGCCAGTGAGTGCCACCAGGGCCACCTGGGACAGGCAGGGACACCTCCTGCAAGGTCCCAGCTTGACATAAGGACCAGGAGAGATCCCTCAGCAACTCCAGCACGGCCAAAATGGGCTGGAATTTGGGATATTGGTTGAGTTAATTTGGTTTGTTGGTGATGAAATGATGGTGGGATCATGAGAGGGGAAATGGTTCCAAAGGAGCCTCTCCTGACCTTTCCCAGCTCTTCTGCTCCTTCCTGAGGAATGGGGGCTGTGCTCAGTCCATCCCATGTCCTCTGCACAAGAACCTTCCATTTTTTCCTGCTTAAATATCCTATCCAGGAGGTGCCACCACCATCCTTTGTGTCCCTCAGCACCATTCCTGATTGTCCTTCACCTCCATTTCTGTGTCCCTCTCCACCATTCCCAATTGTCCCAACCCTTCCAGGTTCATGGTGCTCTCCATGAATTCTCCATCCCAAGCCCTCCAGACTCTTGGTAGGCTCCATGAATTCTCCATCCCAAACTCCTCCACGTTCCTGGTGGTCTCCATGAATTCTCCATCCCATACTCCTCCATGTTCCTGGTGGTCTCTATGAATTCTCCATCCCTTTCCCCTCCATGTTCTTGGTGCTCTCCATGAATTCTCCATCCCAAACTCCTCCACGTTCCTGGTGGTCTCTATGAATTCTCCACCCCTTTCCCCTCCATGTTCTTGGTGCTGTCCATGAATTCTCCACCTTTCCCCTGCAGGACCCCTCTGATGCTGGCCATCATGAACGGCCACGTGGACTGTGTCCATCTCCTGCTGGACAAGGGCTCCACGGCCGACGCCGCCGACAAGAGGGGCCGGACCGCGCTGCACCGGGGGGTGAGTGGGGTCCCGGGGGGCTCCTGCTAGAGATAGATAGATAGATAGATAGATAGATAGATAGATAGATAGATAGATAGATAGATAGATAGATATTGATAGATAGATAGATATTGATAGATAGATAGATATTGATAGATAGATATTGATTGATAGATAGATATTGATAGATAATAGATAGATAGATAGATAATAGATAATGATAGATAGATAGATAGATAATGATAGATGATAGATAGATATAGATAGATAGATAGATATTGATAGATAATAGATAGATAGATAGATATAGATAGATAGATAGATAGATAGATAGATAGATATAGATAGATAGATAGATATAGATAGATAGATAGATAGGTAGATATTGATAGATAGATTAGATAGATAGATAGATAATAGATAGATATTGATAGATAAATAGATAGTAGATGATAGATATTGATAGATAATAGATAGATATTGATAGATAGAGCTAGATATAGATATACATAGATATAGATAATAGATGTAGATGTAGATATAGATATAGGTATAGATATATAGATATACATATAGAGGTATATAGATATCTATCTATATAGATATGTAGATATATAGAGATATGTAGAGATATACAGATATAGATATATAGATAGAGATAGAGATATATAGATATAAACATAACAAAATATAAAAAATAAAGCCTGAGGCAACACACTAAGCCAGCACAGAATCTGAAAAATATAAAAAATATATTAAAAATTTATTACAAATATATAAATATCAAAAATACAAAAATATAAAAATATAAAAAATATAAATATATAAATATATATACATATATATATATATAATAAATTTTTAAAAATATATATTGAAGAAGGCTGTGTGTGTGTCCCCAGGCCGTGACTGGCTGTGAGGACTGCCTGGCTGCCCTGCTGGACCACGATGCCTTCGTCCTGTGCCGGGACTTCAAGGGCCGCACCCCGATCCACTTCGCCTCGGCCTGCGGGCACCTGGAGGTGCTGCGGACGCTGCTGCGGGCGGCGCTGTCCACCGACCCGCTGGACGCCGTGGTGGACTACAGCGGCTACTCGCCCATGCACTGGGCCTCCTACAGTGGTGAGAGCCTCATCCACTCCAAAACCCAAATGGTCTTCTGTTCTTGTGGAGTTTTGGGGTTTTTTTTGGATTTTTTTTCAATTTTTGGGGGGTTTTCGGGGGCTTTTTTTGAGGCCGTGGACTACAGCGGCCACTCGCCCATGCACTGGGCCTCCTACAGTGGTGAGAGCCCAGTCTACTCCAAAACCCAAATGGTCTTACTGGTCTTGTGGAGTTTTGGGGTTTTTTCTATGTTTTTTGGGGGATTTCTGGGGGTTTTTGTGGTTTTTTTGGGTCTGTGGACTACAGCGGCTACTCGCCCATGCACTGGGCCTCCTACAGTGGTGAGAGCATGATCTACTGCAAAACTGAAATGGTTCTCCTGTTCTTGTGGAGTTTTGGGGTTTTTGGAGATTTTTTTTTCATTTTTGGGAGGGTTTTCAGGGGCTTTTTTTGAGGCCATGGACTACAGCGGCTACTCGCCCATGCACTGGGCCTCCTACAGTGGTAAGACCCCGATCTACTCCAAAACCCAAATGGTCTTACTGCTCTTGTGGAGTTTGGGGGTTTTGGGGATTTTTTTTCAATTTTTGGGGGGTTTTCGGGGGCTTTTTTTGAGGCCGTGGACTACAGCGGCCCTCCTACAGTGGTGAGACCCCAAACGCCAACATTCAGCATCCCATCCCTATCTCAGTTTCCTTTTTCCTGTATTCTCCAAACCTTGAAATGGCCCTGAGCTGTGCCAGGAGAGGGTCAGGGTGGACATCAGGAGGAATAAAAGGTGGTCAGGCTTTGGAAGTGCCTGGAGGGAAGGAGGTTCAGAGGGGAATTTTCACCCCAAAACTCCCTGATGGGAGAGTGGAGCCAGGTGGGATCAAAATCTGCCCCCAGGGAACACCTGAACAAGAGGAAATGTCCCCAGATTCCTCCAGGAGAAGTTCAGGATGGACCTCAGGAGAAATAAAAGGTGGTCAGGCTTTGGAGCTGCCCAGGGAGGTTTGGTGTCCCCATCCCTGAGGTGACCAGAGAAGAACTGGACGTGGCACTCAGGGTTTGGGGTCACTCCCAGCTTGGACTGGATGCTCTGGGGGGGATTTTCCAGCTTTTGGGATTTTGGGATTTAGGGAAAAGCTTCTCCAGCTGCTGTTCCTGTCTCCCCAGGGCACGAAGATTGTCTTGAATTGTTACTTGAACACAACCCGTTTGCATACCTAGAAGGAAACCCCTTTACTCCATTGCACTGTGCAGTGTAAGTGACACCCCAAAATCATTCTGGATTATTCCAAATAATTCTTCCAAAATCATTTGGAAAGGGGAATTTTACCCCCAAATATAATTCCAGTAATTCTGGGCCTTGGAACACCTGGGTTGGGCTGAAAAGGGAATTTTATCCCAAAAAATTCAAATCTTTCCAGGCCTTGGAGCCTCTGGGATGGGCTGAAAAGGGAATTTTACCCCAAATAATTCCGGTCCTGGGATGGGCTGAAAGGGGAATTTTACCCCCAAAATAATTCTAATAATTCCAGGCCTTGGAGCCCCTAAGTTTTACCCCAAAATAATTCAAATCATTCCAAACCTTGGAGCCTCTTGGATGGGGTGAAAGGGGAATTTTACCCCAAAATAATTCCAATAATTCCAGGCCTTGAAGAACCTGGGTTGGGGTGAAAGAGGAATTTTACCCCAAATAATTCCGGTCCTGGGATGGGCTGAAAGGGGAATTTTACCTAAAAATAATTCCAATAATTCCAGACCATGGAGCCCCCAAAAAGGGAGTTTTACCCCAAATATGTGCCCAGGCCTTCCCTGAACTCCCTTCTCCTCCCTCCCACAGAATTAACAACCAGGACGGCACTGCTGAAATGCTGGTGGAAGCATTGGGTGCCAAGATTGTTAATAGCAGAGATGCCAAAGGAAGGTGAGTGTGCCCTCGTGCCCTCCTTGGCACCCCTGGCACAGAGCCAGACAGAGTTAAAGGAATCTTTAAGCATCACCACCCCCACCAAGATTATCACCTGCTCCTCCTCCTCTCTGCCCTGGCCCTGAGTGGATTTTGGTGGTTTTGCCCCCCAGGACCCCCCTTCACGCTGCTGCCTTCGCAGACAACGTCCGTGGTTTACAGCTGCTGCTGCGCCACCAGGCCCAGGTGGACTCGGCCGACAAAATGGGCAGGACCCCCCTGATGGTGGCATCGGAGAACGGGCACACGGCGGCACTGGGTGGGTACCGAGGGTGGCACTGGGTGGGTACAGAACAGGTGGGTACAGAACGGGCACACGGCAGCACTGGGTGGGTACTGAGGGTGGCACTGGGTGGGTACAGAACGGGTGGGTACAGAACAGGTGGGTACAGAACGGGCACACGGCGGCACTGGGTGGGTACCGAGGGTGGCACTGGGTGGCTACTGAATCTCACAACTACAGCCTAAAGCAGCACAAAATGTAAAAAATATAAAATCACAAACCTGAGGCGTCAGGTGCTGCTCCTCCCAGAGCTGTCCCCTCTCCTGGCATGCACTGGGGACGTTTTTCACCTCCTTCCTCACCAGTTCTCCTCCTCCTCCTCCTCCTCCTTGCAGAGTTCCTGCTGTTCCAAGCAAAAGCAAATATTACTGTGCTGGATGTCAACAAGAACACTGCTCTTCACCTGGCCTGCAGCAAGGTGGGACATGGGGCTGGCCTGGGTGGCACCTCTGGGACACCTTGGTGTCCTCCTGGGCCGTGGTGGCAACCAGAGCCTTGTGGTCACCTGGTCCAAGCCATGGTGGTCACTTTGTTCATTCCATGGTGGTCACTTTGTCCAAATCATGGTGGCCACCAGAGCCTTGTGGTCACTTTGTCCAAATCATGGTCGCCACCAGAGCCTTGTGGTCACTTTGTCCATTCCATGGTGGCCACCAGAGCCTTGCGGTCACTTTGTCCAAGCTGTGATGTTCACTCCCAACCCATGGTAGCAACCAGAGGCTCGTGGTCACCTTGTCCATTCCATGGTGGTCACTTTGTCCAAGCCATGGTAGCAACCAGAGCCTTGTGGTCACTTCGTCCAACCCATGGTGGTCACTTTGTCCAACCCATGGTGGTCACTCCCAAGCCATGGTGGCAACCAGAGCCTTGTGGTCACTCTGTCCATTCCATGGTGGCACCCAGAGCCTCGTGGTCACTCTGTCCACACTGAGGAGGGGAAGGTGGGTGGCCAGCAGGTGCCAGGGTGACCTGGGGGAGCAGGACAGGTTCAGGGGATGGTTCTCCTGCCCTGAATGTCCCCGTGTGTCCCCAGGGCCATGAAAAGTGTGCCTTGTTGATCCTGGGGGAAACCCAAGACCTTGGCCTTATCAATGCAAGTAACAGTGCTCTGCAGATGTGAGTGTTTGCACTGCTGGGAAACTGGGGGCACTGGGAAAACTGGGGGGACCTGGAATGAAGGAAATGGGAATGGGGGAGCTGGGGGGACTGGGAATGAGGTAACTGGGAATGGGATAACTGGGAATGGGGGGAACTGGGAAATGGGGGAAAACTGAGGAAGGGGGGAAAACTAGGAAATTGGGAATGGGAGAAACTGGGAGATGTGGGAACGGGAAAGACTGGGAAGGGTGAACAGGCAAACCATGAGCCCGCCCTTGAACCCGCTCAAAGATTTTGGCACAGAGTGTTCTGTGGGGTTTTGGGGGTGGGATTTCGGGGTAGGATTTTGTTGTAGAGTTTTGTGGTGGGATTTAGGGGTGGGATTTTGTGGTGGGATTTTGGGTGGATTTTAGGGTGGTATTGAGGGGCTGTAACGATATTTTCCCCCTCCCCAGGCCGCTGCACATCGCGGCGCGGAACGGCCTGGCCTCGGTGGTGCAGGCCCTGCTCAGCCGCGGGGCCACCGTGCTGGCTGTGGATGAAGAAGGTGAGTGTGAGTGTGTGTGTGTGTGTGTCCATTCCATGGCGGCAACCAGAGCCTTGTGGTCACTTTGTCCAAGCCGTGGTGGTCGCTCCCAAGCCACGGTGGCAACCCCACAATCCCGCACCTCATCCTGTGACCCCACAGCCCCACAATCCCCCAGCCCCACACCTTCACACCCTCACACCCCACAACCCCACACCCCATCCCGCACCCCGCTCACCCCTCATGGCTCCCTGTGTCCCCTCAGGTCACACCCCAGCCCTGGCGTGTGCCCCCAACAAGGACGTTGCCGACTGCCTGGCACTGATCCTCGCCACCATGAACCCTTCCAGAACCCCACATCCCCACAATCCCCCAATCCCACACCCCATTCCATGACCCCACACCCTCAGAGCCCCACACCTCACCCTCACACCGCTCACCCCTCATGGCTCCCTCACCCCCTCACACTGGTCACCCGTCATGGCTCCCTCACACCGCTCACCCCTCATGGCTCCTTCACCCTCACTGGTCACCCCTCATGGCTCCCTCACACTGCTCACTCCTCATGGCTCCCTCACACTGGTCACCCCTCATGGCTCCCTCACCCTCACTGCTCACCCCTCATGGCTCCCTCACACTGCTCACCCCTCATGGCTCCCTCACCCCCTCACACTGCTCACCCCTCATGGCTCCCTCACACCGCTCACCCCTCCATGGCTCCCTCACCCCCTCACACTGCTCACCCCTCATGGCTCCCTCACCCTGCTCACCCCACATGGCTCCCTCACCCCCTCACACTGGTCACCCGTCATGGCTCCCTCACCCTCACACCGCTCACCGCTCATGGCTCCCTCACCCTCACATTGCTCACCCCTCATGGCTCCCTCACACCGCTCACCCCTCATGGCTCCCTCACACCGCTCACCCCTCATGGCTCCCTCACCCTCACACCGCTCACCCCTCATGGCTCCCTCACCCTCACTGCTCACCCCTCATGGCTCCCTCACACCGCTCACCCCTCATGGCTCCCTCACACCGCTCACCCCTCATGGCTCCCTCACCCTCACCCCTCACGGCTCCCTGTGTCCCCTCAGGTCACACCCCAGCCCTGGCGTGCGCCCCCAACAAGGACGTTGCCGACTGCCTGGCACTGATCCTCTCCACCATGAAGCCTTTCCCGCCCAAGGACGCGCTCGGCTCCTTCAGCCTCAGCCTCCTCACGAACTGCGGCATCGCGGCCAAGGCGGCGGCGGCGGCGGCCTGCGGGGCCCTCCCGGTGCCGGTGCCGGCCTGCGGGGCCCTGCCGGTGCCGGCCTGCGGGGCCCTCCCGGTGCCGGCCCGCGGGGCCCTCCCGGTGCCGGCGTGCGGGGCCCTCCCGAACGGCTCCTCCTGCCCCTACTCCAAGGAACGCCACAGCGCCATCGGCCTGGACGGCTGCTACTCGGAGTGACCTCCTCCTCCTCCTCCCTCCTCCCCCGGCCACGGGTGACCTGATATCTTTATTCTATTTATTTAGAAATTCTATAAATATAGGGCACTTTAAAGGAGAACAAGACCGGGCGGGCCCAGCGCGGGGCGGGTGAGGGCGGGTGGGGGTGAGGCCGAGAGTTCGGGGTTTGTGTGGTTCCAGCGGGGTCCCAGCGGTGCCAGGTGCGTTCCCTGTGCCCAGCCTGGATGGGCAGGCGGTGGAAAGGGCAGGATTTGGGTTGGCAGGGTTTGAGCTGGCAGGATTTGGGCTGGCACATCCCCTGTGCCCTCCTAATTCTCCCAACCTGTGCCCTCCTAATTCTCCCAACCTTCCCTGGCAGGATTTGGGCTGGCACATTCTCCGTGCCCTCCCAACCTTCCCTGGCTGGCAGGATTTGGGTTGGCACATTCTCCGTGCCCTCCTAATTCTCCTGGCTGGCAGGAGGTGAAAAGGCAGGATTTGGGCTGGCACATCCCTGGCAAGGAAGGGGCAGGATTTGGCCTGGCAGGATTTGGGCTGGCACATCACCCATGCCCTCGCAATCCTCCCTTAGCCAGGGGGTTGAAGGACAGGATTTGGCCTGGCACGTTCCTGGCACCCTCCCAACCTTCCCTGGCTGGCAGGATTTGGGTAGGCAGGATTTGAAGTGGCAGAATTTGGACTGGCACACCCCTGGCATGGAAGGGACAGGATTTGGGCTGGCACAAGGCAGGTTCTCTTGGATTTTTCCCTTCGGGGTTGATGGGAGCCGTTTCCATTCTTGTTTCCTCCCCTGGGTTTTTGTCTCCCTCCTGGCATCTTTGTTTCATTCCTGCTGTTTTATGTTTCATTCCCAATGTTTTTGTTTCCTTCCCAGAGTTTTTGTTTCAGTCCCAACAGTTTTGTTTCATTCCCAGTGTTACTGTTTTATTCCCCTTTTTTTTTTGTTTCATTCCCAACATTTCCTTCCCAGAGTTTTTGTTTCATTCCCAATGTTTCATTCCTGGTGTTTCATTCCCAGAGTTTTGTTTCCTTCCCAACATTTCCTTCCCAAAGTTTTTGTTCCCTTCCCAAGATTTTTGTTTCATTCCTGGTGTTTCATTCCTGATCTTTCTGTTTCCTTCCCAACGTTTTTATTTCCTTCCCAGGATTTTTGTTCCCTTCCCAGTGGAACAAAATTTCATTTTGGTTTTCATTTCATTTCCCCCTCCAGGAATTTCCTCCCGTTTCCACCCCTCGTGCTCAGCTGGGATCACAACAAACCCGAACTCTTGGGAATTTGGGAATTATTTGGGGATTTTGGGGATTTCTGTCCAGCCAGGGTGGGAGAATCTCCCCTCTCCTCTCCTCTCCTCGTGCCCCCCCCAAAAAAAACACTTGAAAAACCCAAATCTGCTGTACCTGGCACACTAAAACCCCTTTGGCAGCTCATTTTAGGGAAAAGAAAACGGGTGCCCCACTGGAGCCTCCTCCCCACACCAGGCACTTTAGGGATTCTGTTGGTTTTTCATTTTTTAGGGCTTTTTTCCCCCTCTTTTTACCAATTTCTCACCTCCTAAACATTGCTTTCCTTGCTTTGTGTGACCATTTCCATGAGAGAGTCGCTGTTGGTTGCTTGGTTGGTTGATTGTTTCTTTTTTTCTTGAAAAGAGAATTATTTATAGAGAAACGAGCATTTACCTTTAAAAAAAACCAACAAAAACCATTTAAAAAATTCTAATTCAACACGTTAGCCTTACCTAAGGAAACAAATGCACTTGCAAGTCCTTTTTCACAACCCTGTGTTGATTTTTTTGGGGTTTTTTTTTGCAGCATCCTGGCAGATTTTGTGGATGTGAGTGGGATCTTTGTTTTTTGGGGTTTTTTTTCTCATTTTTCATTTGAATTTTCTTTTTTTTTGCAAATCCTGGTTATGCTGCAGGTTCGAAGCATTCGAGAATTTTGCACTGTTGGGGGTTTTTTTGGTTGTTTTTCTCTCCTGAATTACTGTAACAACATCAAAAAACAGTTTTCCCCTCCTTCCCACGAGTCTGTTCAAGCCAAAGAGGGGATGCAGAGAAGAAGGAGCAGGGAAATTTCAGGAATTTTGGGAATTTCAGGAATCTCCAAGCTCCTCACCCCATAGAAAAGGGCATTTCTAGAACCAAAATTCGATTTTTTTGTTGCTGTTTATTTCCTTTTTCAACCATTTGGAGATGAAGGTTTGGTGGGGGGGGATCCCCTGGCACTATTTTATTTTGAATTTCTATTTTCTTTTCGAACCAAAGCCAAACTTTTTCAAACCAAATATGAAGTTTTCAGTCTTGGCCTTTGGGTGAAAAGCACATTTTCCCTTCAGGGCTCCCCCACCCCAAGCACTCAACAAAATCCACCCCGGGGGAGCTCCAGGCACTTGAGAGGGGCAGGATTTTGGGGAATTTTCCCTTTTTTTGTTTTATTTTGGGATAAAATCCCTCCCTGCTCCCCCCATCCCAAAAGGAAATTCTGCCCCTTTTTTTGGATACCTCAGCTCAGAACCGGAATGAACTCGAAACTTGAATCAAAAAAACCACAAAAAATCACAAAAAAATCTCTTTTTTTTTTGGAAAATCTTTTTGCTTTTTTCATCCTTTTCTTCTTTCAAAAGATTATTTTCCTTTTGAAAGATCCTTTCCCTTTTATTGGAACCTCCTTTTCCTTTTCTCATAACAACTTTCCCCTTTTTTTTGGAAGCTTTTTTTGAAACCTCTTTTTCCTATTTTTTGGCAAGATCCTTTTCAATATTCTACCAAGGAAAACTGGAAAAAAAACGAAACTAAAACAAAACCAGAGAGAAATGTTTACATTTTCCTTTTCCCAGCAGAAATTCCCTCAATCCCCCTCTCCCAAAGCCCTGAACCCTCCCAGGATTTGGGGGTTTTGGGGGGATATTTTGGATTTTTTTGGGATTTTGGGGGTATTTTTGTCAGATTCCCACATTTCCAGGATGGGAGTTTTCCCATTTCCATGGACTCCATCCCTGCCCTCCTTTGGTTGTCCCCATGGCAAGGAGAGGATTTGTCACCGTCCCAGCCCATGGAAAATTCTGCTTTTCTCATTTTCGGGGTAATATTTGGAGTTTTTTGGTTGAGGAGGAAGCCCACCCCTCCCTGCTGGCCTTGTCCCCAAAGTGTCACCTCTGCTCAGAGACAATCAATGCCACCTCCAAAAAGGGCTTCCCCACCCCTTGGAACAAAAATTAATTAAAATAATATTAATTAATAATAATATCCATGATTGTTATTAATTAATAACGATAATAATGAAGGGAAAGGAGGTTCCAGCAGCGCATCCAGAGGGGAGAGGGGAGAGGGGGATTGGGTGGGACAAACGGGGGGGAATTTGTGGCCTTTTTTTTTGGGGTGTCCCAGTCTTGTTCTCCTTTAATTCTGTATCATTCTTGTCGACAGCACAGCTTGACAATTTAAGTAATAATCAAAGTGTTTGGTAAGAATTAATTGCATTTATTTTGCTAAACGAGATCGGATGATTTTTTTTTTTTAATTAATTAATTTTTTTTCTTTTTTTTTTTGGTGATGGTTTTTCCCCCCACGGTGCTTGTTTAAAAAAGAAAAAAAAACCACAAAAAAATACAAAAAAAAACAAAAAAAAAGGGATGGAGGGAAACTTCCGCCACCCTCTCCCCCCAAAATCCCAAATTTTCCATCCCTTTTATGCCAAAGTCAACAAAATTTATTTCACTTTCATCCCATTCATTGGTTTGGAACGCTCAGATTCCTTTTCCCGACCTTCTGGAAAAAAAAATAACAAAAAAAAATACCCAAAAAAAGGAAGTTTCTCTCCCACCCTTTGGTCCAAAGCACTTGCTTCAAGTAATAAGCACTTTTGTTAAGAAAAGCATGAGTCTGGATTCCCTTTAGCATCCCACGGGATAGAGAGCAGCAAGAGGGAGGTGAGAGTGTCTTTGGCTTTATTTTTTCTTTCAGTTGGAATTTAAAAGAGAGAAAGATGAAAAAAAAAGAGAAAAAAAAAACAGAAAAAAAACCAAGTTCGTTTTTAGGGAATGAATGGACAAAGGGAAGTTGTGGTTTTGAGAGAGAGAGAGAGAGAGGAAGAAAAAAAAAAGAAAAATATTATAAAAAAAAAAGCTAAAAAAGATGGAATTTAAAAAAATAATAAAAAAAAAGAACCCAACAGCACAAAAAAACAAAACAAAAGGACATTTCAGAGTCCCCGGGTGTTTTTGCACTGCCATTGCCCGAGCGAGGGGCGCCGCCCCCTGAGCCATAGACCCTGCGACAAACACTGAATGTACCGGGGACAGCACGGGGGACAGCGCGGGGACAGCACGGGAACAACCCAGGGATAGCCCGGGATAGCCTGGGGACATCATGGGGACAACCCAGGGATAGCCCAGGATATCCAGGGATCGCCTGAGATAACCCGGGATAGCCCAGGGACAGCTTGGGGACAACCCCGGGATATCCAGGGATAGCCTGGAGTAACCTGGGGACAACCTTGGGACAGCCCGGGATAGCCTGGACATCATGGGGACAGCACGGGGACAACCCAGGGATAGCCCAGGATATCCAGGGATAGCCTGGGGACAGCTGGGGACAGCACGGGACAACCCGGGATATCCAGGGATAGCCTGGGGTAACCTGGGGACAACCGGGGACATCCCGGGACATCCCGGGACAGCCTGGGATAGACAGGGACAGTCCAGGGACAGCCCCGGGGCCGCTGCTGCCGCCACTCCCCGGCCACGGGGAATTTCGGGTTGTTAAAGAAGTGTCCCCGTGTCCCCGTGTCCCGTCCCTGTCCCCCTGTCCCGCTCCTGTCTCTCTCTTGTCCCCTCCTGTCCCGCTCCTGTCACCTCCTCCAGCTGTGTCCCCCCTCCTGTCCCCCCTGTCCCCGCCTCTCCCTCTCCCTCCCCTTTTCCCCTCCCTCTCTCCTTCCTCCTCCTTTTCTCTCCCTCCTCCTTTCCCCATCCTCTCTCCCCTCCCTCTCACCTCTTGTCCTTCCCTTCCCTTCCCTTCCCTTCCCTTCCCTTCCCTTCCCTTCCCTTCCCTTCCCTTCCCTTCCCTTCCCTTCCCTTCCCTTCCCTTCCCTTCCCTTCCCTTCCCTTCCCTTCCCTTCCTTCCCTTCCCTTCCCTTCCCTTCCCTTCCCTTCCCTCTCCCTTCCCTTCCCTTCCCTTCCCTTCCCTTCCCTTCCCTTCCCTTCCCTTCCCTTCCCTTCCCTTCCCTTCCCTTCCCTTCCCTTCCCTTTCCCTTCTCCCTTCCCTTCCCTCCCTTTTCCCTCCCCAATCCCACAGGAGCAGCCCCCAGCCCCTCTCCCCTCCCCGGCCACATCCCGGGGCTGGAATCCGGCAGATCAAAAAATAAAAAAATTAATAAAAAAAACAGCATAGCACTAAAAAGCCAAGCAAAAAACCCACAAATCTCCAGAAATGCGGAATCACTTTGAATCTTGGTCCCGTTTTTGGGGAGCTCCGTGCAGATCCCAATTCCCAGCACGGGGGAGGAACAAGGAAAACCCCAACACCTACAAAAGCAGAGACCCCAGAAAGAATCTTTTTTTCTTTTTTATTATTTTTAATTATTATTAAAATGATTCCTTGATTTTATCCCGATGTTCTGTGGGGTGGGAATGTCGGGGTGGGATCCCACCTTTGCCTTCAGTGAGAAACCAAAGGATAAAAACCCAACCCCTTCCTGTCCATCCTGGCACGGACACGTGGATTCCTCAGTTCAGGCTCTTTTGCTTTTTTATTTTGTCCTTTTATTTCCTTTTTTCCCCCCTTTTTTTCCTTCCTTTTCTTTCTTTTTCTCCAAGGACACGAGGAGCCGTTCAATCCTCCTGGCTGGAATTTTCTGGGCTCGGCAGCGAAAGGAGATGTATTCATTAAAAAAACCAACAAAAAAATCACAAAACTTGTTTTTAAAAATCATAAAAAAAGCCGAGGTTCACCCAAAACATCGAGGGGAGCTCCGGAGCTGCCCTAAAATCCTTGGAATTGTGGGGTGAGGCTGGAGGGGATGGGGGGGGAAAACGTCTCTAAGGCATCTGTAGCAACTCTGTGTCTTTAATATCCTCCGTGTCAATGCTGCACCTCTGTATTTTATGCACATAAATGTTCCTTTGATGCCGACAGGACAAAAAAAAAAAAAGATAAAAACACACAAAAAAAGAATAAATATACAAAAAAAACCTCATCATCACCTGTCAGGTACAGCCAACTCCTCCTTGTGCTGGTCCGTGTCTCGTCCGGGCCTCGTCCTCCTCCTCCTCCTCCTCTTCTCGTGCAGGGGGGACAAAAAGATGGGGAGGGGGGGGGGGGGTTTAAAAAATAACAAAAAAATAACAAAAAAAAAAAATTTTAAAAAAAAAAAAAAAAAAGGAAAATAGCCTTACTCGACCCAGTCGTTATCGATATTGTTCTCTGTCAACTTGAAAATAAATAAAGGAAACTTCGCATGGAAAGTTTTGGTTGTGGTGATTTTTGGGATTTTTTGGGGGGTTCTTGCTCCTCCCGAGTTCCTCTGGAGCTTTGCAGAGTCTGGTGCTTCCTCCTGAGCCTTTTTTGCCTTTTCTGAACCCAATTTTCACAGTTTGACCAAAAGCTGCTGGGTTTGGAGCTCCGGGTTGGTTTGGGGGAATTTTGGGGGTTCTGACCTGGGATGAGCCTCGGGGATGGACAAAGAGAGGGGGGAGAGGATGGAGGGGTCCCGGGACCCCCCCGAGGGTCCCAGAACTGTGAGGGGGTCCCAGAAATTTGAGAGATCCCAAAATCTTGAGGGGTCCCCAAAATCTTGGGGGAGGTCCCAGAATTTTGAAGGGTCCCAAAATCTTGAGGGGTCCCAGAACTTTGAGTGGTCCCAGAATCCTGAGGAGTCCCAGACCCCCCCAAGGCATCCCAGAACTTTGAGGGATCCCAGAATCCTGTGAAAAAAACCCCAAAACAAAACAAAAAAGGCAAAACCATTCGGAATTGATCTATTTTCTACCCTGTAACTGTGACCAAATCCTGGTTTTATTTATTGCAGCTCTGGCTCAATTCTGTTTATTCAGCCTCTCGTGCTTGGGGGTCGTTCCCCTTCCTCAGCTCCTCCGGGGGGGGCCAGGAGGGTTCGGGGTCGGATTCAGGGGGTTCAGGTTCAGGGGGGTCCGGATTCGGCTCCTTGGGGGGGTTCGGGTTCAGGAGGGTTCGGGTTCAGCCCCTCCAGAATTCAGGAGGGTCCAGATTCGGCTCCTCCATGGAGGGGTTCGGTTTCAGGGGGGTTCGGGTTCAGGAGGATTCGGGTTCAGGACGGTTCCGGTTCAGGAGGGTTCGGGTTCAGGGGGGTTCGGGTTCAGGAGGATTCGGGTTCAGGGGGTTCGGGTTCAGGAGGATTCGGGTTCAGGGGGGTTCGGGTTCAGGAGGATTCGGGTTCAGGAGGATTCGGTTTCAGGAGGATTCGGGTTCAGGAGGGTTCGGGTTCAGGACGGTTCCGGTTCAGGACGGTTCTGGTTCAGGAGGATTCGGTTTCAGGGGGTTCGGACCCCGCCCCGGAGCCGCCGCCTGTGACCCCCGTGGGGACAACGAGGGGACCCCGAGTCGCCTCCCCCGGGGCTGCTTGAGGAGGGGGAAAATCCAGCCCAGGGAGGGTCCCGGGGGTCCCGGGGGTCCCTCAGGGCTGCAGCCAGGCACGGAGGTGCCCCTCGGCCAGGGCGATGCCCAGCATGATGCCAGCGCCCAGCAGGAACCCCGCGTTCTGCAGTGCCAAACGGCCCCAGGTGCCCTCGCCGGAGCCTCGCAGCGCCTCGGGGAGCTGGGGGAGAGCGGGGGGGGCTCCGTGAGACCCCCGGACACCTCCAAATCCTCTGCGAGACCCCCGGACACCCCCAGAGCCTCCGTGAGACCCCCGGACATCCCCAGAGCCTCCGTGAGACCCCCGGACACCCCCAGAGCCCCCGTGAGACCCCCGGACACCTCCAAATCCTCTGCGAGACCCCCGGACACCCCCAGAGCCTCCGTGAGACCCCCGGACATCCCCAGAGCCTCCGTGAGACCCCCGGACACCCCCAGAGCCCCCGTGAGACCCCCGGACACCTCCAAATCCTCTGCGAGACCCCCGGACACCCCCAGAGCCTCCGTGAGACCCCCGGACATCCCCAGAGCCCCCTTGAGACCCCCGGACACCTCCAAATCCTCTGCGAGACCCCCGGACATCCCCAGACCCCTTGTGAGACCCCCCAGACTCCTCGTGAGACCTCCCAGACACCCCCAAACACTCCCGGCCACCCTCAAACCCCACAGATCCCCCTTGAGACCCCCGGACACCCCCAGAGCCTCTGTAAGATCCCCAGACAACCCCAAACCCCTTGTGAGACCCTCGGACACCCCCAGAACCTTCCTGAGACCCCCAAACCCTCCATGAGACTCCCGGACACCCCCAGACTCCCCGTGAGACCCCCGGACACTCCCAGACTCCCCGTGAGACCTCCCAAACACCCCCAAAGCCCCCCGGACTCCCCCAGACCCCCCTCACCATGTCGGCCAGGGCCACGTAGAGGAAGATGCCGGCGGTGGCCGTGAGGAGCCAGGGGGCGAGGGGGGTCCCGCTGCGGCCCAGGGCGACCCCCGCCAGCGCCCCCAGGCAGGAGAGCAGCGCCGAGAGGAGGTTGAGGAGCAGGAGGGAGCGCGGGGCCGCGCCCGCCCGCAGCAGCACGGCCAGGTCACCTGCGGGGGGCACCGGGGGTGGCACCGGGGGTGGCACCGGGGGGTTCGAGGTGTCCCCAGCTCGGGGAGGGGACAGGGAGGGGGACAGGGACTCACCCAGCTCGTGCGGCAGCTCGTGGCAGAGCACGGCCAGCGCGGTGCTGAGCCCGCTGGAGAGGCTGTGCGAGAAGGCGGCTCCTGCGGGAGGGAGAGGGGTCCCCGTCCGCTGTGCCCCTGGTGCCCCCCGTCCCCCCTGTCCTCTTGTCCCTCTGTGCCAATGCACCCCTTTTCCCGTCCCTAAATACCCGTGCAGTCCTTGTCCCCTGTCCCTGGATCACCGGGCAGCCCTGTCCCCCTGTCCCTAATGCAGCCCCTGTCCCTTTGTCCCCTTGTCCCACAGTCCCGATGTCCCCCTGTCCCCAACATCTTTCTGTCCTGAGGAAATCTTTTCTCCCTGTCCTTGTGCACCTCTCCTCCCTCCATATCCATCCCCGTCCCCATCCCCATCCCTGTTCCTCTTTCCCGTTCCCATTCCCATCCCAATACCAATCCTCGTTCCCATTCCCGTTCCTGTTCCCGTTTCGGTCCCTGTTTCCATCCCAATCTCCATCCCCGTCCCCGTTCCTGTTCCCATTCCCGTTTCCGTCCCCGTTCCCATCCCCATGCCTGTCCCCGTTCCCGTCCTCATTCCTACCCCGTTCCCACCCCGTCCCCATCCCCATCCCTGTCCCCATCCCCGTCTCCCGTTCCGGTCCCGGTCCCGGTCCCGCTGCCGGTCGCACCGATGGCCAGCCCGTCGCTCAGGTTGTGCACGCCGTCCCCCAGCACCACCATCCACACGATGTCGGCGGCGCCGGGCCCGGGGGGCAGCGCGGGGCCGTGCGAGTGTCCGTGGGGGGGTCCCGGGGGTCCCGGCTCCGGCTCCGGTGCCGCCAGCGGCCGCAGCTCGGTCCCTGCGGCGGGACGGGCACCGTGGGGGCCGGGGCTCCGGTGGGCGCCGGTGCCGGGGGTCCGGGGAGGGGTCGAGGGGCTCGTACCTGCCCGTGACGGTGCCAGGACCCCCGCGGCCAGCCCGGGGCTCTCTCCATGGGGGTGTCCCTGGGGGAAAACGGAGGCGTTTCGTGCGGAGCCCTCCCGGTGCCCCCCCGGTGCCCTCCCGGTGCCCCCCCGGTGCCCCCCCGGTGGCCGCCGCTCTCACCGTGGCCTCCCGGCGGCGCCGCAGCACGGCCAGGAGCAGCTCCAGCACGAAGAGCGCGTAGATCCCGCCCAGCACCGCCAGCCCCTGCAGCAGCGCCGGGCTCGGCTCCCCCGGAGCCTCCGGGTGCTTCCCCTGCGCCTGGACACCGGGCGGGAACGGGAATGGGAACGGGAACGGGAGCGGGGATGGGAACAGGAACGGGAACGGGAATGGGAACGGGAGCGGGGATGGGAACGGGAACGGGAAAGGGGACGGGAACGGGAGCGGGGATGGGAACGGGAATGGGAGCGGGGATGAGAATAGGGACGGGAACGGGGATGGGAACGGGAGCGGGAACGGGGACGGGAATGGGAACGGGAACGGGGACGGGGATGGGAATGGGAATGGGAGCGGGGATGAGAATAGGGACGGGAACGGGGATGGGAACGGGAACGGGAATGGGGATGGGAATGGGAACGGGAACGTGAACGGGAGCGGGGATGGGAACGGGAACGGGAATGGGGACGGGGATGGGAATGGGAACGGGGATGGGAACGGGAATGGGGATGGGAACGGGAGCGGGAATGGGAACGGGAACGGGAGCGGGGATGGGAACGGGGACGGGAACGGGGATGGGAACGGGAACGGGAATGGGGACGGGGATAGGAACGGGAACGGCGAAAGGTAACAGGGACGGCGATGGGGACGGAAATGAGAACGGGGACGGGGAACAGTGACGGGAAAGAGGAACGGGGATTGGGATGGGGACGGGCAGGGCTGCGGAGGGAGGAGAGGTGCGCAAGGCTGTGCCCCCGGTGCCACCCCCGGTGCCACCCCCGGCGGGACCTACGTGCGGCCAGAGGTGCAGCAGCGCGTCCCCGCAGAGCGTCCCCACGGCCAGCGCCACCAGGAAGGCGAGGAGCGAGCGGAAGGAGCCGCGGGCGCGCCCCGGGAGCAGCAGCACGGCCAGGACGGACGGGAGGCTCACCGAGAGCACGGCCAGCAGCGCCCAGCCCAGAGCTGCGGGCACCGTCAGGGGCACGGCCCGAACGGGGCACCGGGGAGGTGGGGATGGGGATCCAGGGGTGGGGGAATGGGGGGCCCGGGATTTGGGAATGGGGACCCGCGATGGAGACCCCAGGGTTGGGGCAATAGGGGTCCCAGGGAGGCAGGGACGGGGATCCCGGGGATGGGGAACTCAGGGATGGGGAACTCAGGGATTTAGGGACAGGAACCTCAGGTGTGTGGGAATGGCGATCCCAGGGATGAAGATCTCAGGGATTTAGGGACGGGGACTCCAGGGATGTGAGAATAGGGGCCCAGAAATGGGGACCCAAGTACGGGGAACTCAGGGATGTGGGAATGAGGACCCCGGGGATGGAGACCCGGGGATTTAGGGACAAGAACCCCAGGTCTGGAGAGCCCAGGATCAGGAATGGGGTCCAGAGGGACACAGGGATGGGGACGGGGGCGCCTTGGGGATGCAGGGATGGACTCCCCCACATCATAACCGGGACAGGGGACCTGGGTCAGGCTCAGGACAGGGGGAGCCCCGGGGGCAAACACGGGGACCCCAGGGACGAGGGAGGTGTCCCCAGGTGGGGTTACCTGGCCACAGGGCCCCCCCCCGGGGGAGGCAGCGTCACCTCATCGCGGTGCCGGATGCAGACGCGGCTGTCGATCTGGTAGAGCAGCGCCGGGCAGAGCAGCGTGAACTGCTCCGGGGTCAGCTGCGCCACCGAGTCCAGCCCGAAGTTGCCCAGCAGCTGCGTCACGTTCAGGCACTGCGGGCGGGGGGCTCGGGCTGAGCTGGGGGGGTCCCCCAGAGCCCCGGAGAGCGGCAGAGCGCGACCCCCCCGTCCCCACTCACATCGTCGTGCGGGTGGTCGGCGCTGGAGTGCTCCAAGCCCAGCACCCTCCCCAGCAGGCTGAGGCTGGGCCGGTACTCCCGGGGGACCCCCGCAGCACCGGGGGGCTCGGTGGGCGCCGCTTGGGGCCAGCTCGGGGCCTGGGAGGGCGGGGGGCTGCGGGAAATCGGGGGGCTGAGGTGAACGGCTCGGCATCGCTGTTCCCGTCCCCATCCCTGCTCCCGTTACCTTTCGCCGTTCCCGTTCCCATTTCCGTCCCCGTTCCCGTGTCCATCCCCATCCCCGTTCCCATTCCCGTTTCCTTCCCCGTCCCCCGTTCCCGTTCCCGTTCCCGTCCCCGTTCCTGCGCTGAGCCCCCATTGCCCAGTGCAGCCCCTCGGGGATGGAGCCCCCCGGTCCCTGAGGGGTCTCACGGGTCCCTGAGGGGTCCCCCCGGTCCCTGAGGGGTCTCCCCGGTACCTGAGGGGTCCCCCCGGTCCCTGAGGGGTCCCCCCGGGTATCTGAGGGGTCTCCCCGGTCCCTGAGGGGTCTCACGGGTACCTGAGGGGTCCCCCGGGTACCTGAGGGGTCTCCCCGGTCCCTGAGGGGTCTCACGGGTACCTGAGGGGTCCCCCCGTCCCTGAGGGGTCCCCCCGGTACCTGAGGGGTCTCACGGGTACCTGAGGGGTCCCCCGGGTACCTGAGGGGTCTCCCCGGTCCCTGAGGGGTCCCCCGGTCCCTGAGGGGTCCCCCTGGTCCCTGAGGGGTCCCCCGGGTACCTGAGGGGTTCCCCCGGTCCCTGAGGGGTCCCCCCGGTCCCTGAGGGGTCCCCCGGGTACCTGAGGGGTCTCCCCGGGTACCTGAGGGGTCTCACGGGTCCCTGAGGGGTCCCCCCGGTCCCTGAGGGGTCTCCCCGGTACCTGAGGGGTCCCCCGGGTACCTGAGGGGTCTCCCCGGTCCCTGAGGGGTCCCTGAGGGGTCTCACGGGTCCCTGAGGGGTCTCCCCGGTCCCTGAGGGGTCCCCCCGGTACCTGAGGGGTCCCGCGGCGCTCGGAGCCGTTTCCCCCGCCGTGCTCCCAGGCCGGGTGCCGGTGCCGGTGCTTGTCCTGCTGCACCTCCAGCAGGTCCAGGTGGCTGACGTGGCCGTGGCCGAGCTCCTCGTGCTGGATCTGCACCACCTGCACCCGGCCCAGCCCGAGGCTGCCCAGCAGCCGCGCCAGCCCCGCCGAGGGCAGCGTCCCGTTCTCGCCGTAGGCCCCGAAGAGCTGCCGCAGGTAGTAGCCGTGCTCCTGCTCCGCGTCCTCCGCGGGCCGCCCCGGGGTCCCCGCGTGCCCGGAGCGCCCCCGGCCCCCCGGAGCAGCAGCGCCAGCAGCGGCGCCAGGAGGAGCCCAGGGCGGCTCATGGGGTCGGGTTCCGCGGCCGGAGCTGGGAAAAGGGGGGACGGAGCGATCGTGGGGGCCCCTCCGGTGCCGCCCGAGCGTGGGGAAAGCGACAGGCGGCGCCAGGGTCACCGGCCGGGACACGCGCGGTGGCACCGGGGCTTGGGGACACCCCGAGGAGGGGATTTGGGGATATTTGGGGGGGATTTGGGGGGTACGCGGTTGTTGTGCCCCCGTCTGGAATTTGGGGGGGGGACAGCGCGATTTTGGGGTCACCCCAGCGCGGGGGGGGAGGACCCTGAGATGTCGCCCGAGCGTGGGGAAAGCGACAGCGGCACCGGGACACGTGCGGTGGCACCGGGGACACCCCGAGGAGGGGATTTGGGGATATTTGGGGGGGATTTGGGGGGTGCGCGGTTGTTGGGCCCCCCTCTGGAATTTGGGGGTCACGGGGAGCACAAGGGGGGGGACAGCGCGATTTTGGGGTCACCCCAGAACGGGGGGGTCTGTCCGATGTGGCCAGTCCCGGTCCGTGGGGGAAAGCGACAGCGGCCACCGGGGACACCCCGAGGAGGGGATTTGGGGGGATTTGGGGGGATTTTGGGGGGATTTTGGGGGATTTGGGGGTACGCGGTTGTTGTGCCCCCCCGGGGGGGGTTGGGGTGGGATTTGGGGGTCACGGGGAGCACAAGGGGGGGGACAGAGCGGGTGACCCTCGGCTTGAGGCGGTTTTGCAACGGGCGCGGGTTTAGGGGAGTTAATGTTTCACCGGGAGGGAGATAAAAAAATAAAAAATAAAAAATAAAACCCTCGGGACCCCCCACCCGGCCCAGCACCGGGGGGAACCGGAGAACCGGGCCGGCCGCACCCCCCCCGCACCCCGCCGCTCTCCACGTGCGGCCCGGCCACGGCCGCGGCGGCACCGGGAAATCCCCGGGGGGAGCGGCCCCGGTGTCCCCCCCCCACCCCCGCTCCCACCGGGTCCCCCCCACCCTCACCGGAGCCCCCCCAGCCCGGTTTGGCTGCGCCCCCCCCACCCGCGGGACCCCTCCCGTGACCACCGGGACCCTTCCCGCGCCCCTCCGCGCCCACCGGGACCCCCACCCGTGCCTATCTTTGCCCACCGGGACCCCCCCCCGGTCCCACCCGTGCTCACCGGGACCCCTCCCGTGCTCACCGGGACCCTTCCCGCGCCTACCGGGACCCTCACTCGGTCCCACCCGTGCTCACCGGGACTCCTCCCGTGACCACCCGAACCCACCGGGACTCCTCCCGTGACCACCGGGACCCTTCCCGCGCCCCTCCGTGCCCACCGGGACCCCCACCCGGTCCCACCCGTGCTCACCGGGACTCCTCCCGCGCCCACCCGGTCCCACCGGGACCCCTCCCGTGCTCACCGGGACCCCTCCCGTGCTCACTGGGACTCCTCCTGTGCCCACCGGGACCCCCCACCCGGTCCCCCCCGGTCCCACCGGGACCCCCCCCCCGGTCCCCCCCGGTCCCACCGGGTCCCTCCCGCTCCCACCTGAGCCCCGGTGTCCCCTCGCCGTCCCCTCGCCCGTCCCGCGCCCGTCGCGCCCGCCCGGGGGGGGGCCAAGGGTCAGCGCGGAGCTGCTCCCGGCCGGCCCCGGTACCGGGAGGGGGCCGCGGGGAGGGGTCCGGGCAGAGCGGCGGAGGCGGGGGGGGCAGAGCTCGGTTCTTTATTAACCCCGGCCCGAAAACGGGGGGGGGGGCGGCACCGGATGGAGCCCCCGGGACCCCCGAGCACCGGAGAGGGGGGGGACCGGCACCGGGGGGACCCCGGGAACTTCGGGACCGGGGAAAGCGGGGAGCCCCCGGTTGGGGCGGTGCCGGGGGGTCCCGGGGGGGTCCCGGTGGGTCCCGGGGGGGGTCCCGGGGGGGTCCCGGGGGTCCCGGGGGTGTCCCGGTGGGTCCCGGGGGTGTCCCGGGGGGGTCCCCGTTATCTCTTGCCGCTCCTCCGGGTCTCTTTGCCGTTGCTGACCGGGCCGGGCTGGCTGCGGGTGATGCGGCCGCTCGGGGGGTGCGCGGGGGGGCCCCCGGGGGCTCAGCCCGTTCCCGTTCTGGCTCTCGGGGGCTGCGGGGAACCGGCGGGTCAGGGGGGGAACCGGGAGGGAACCGGGGGGAACCGGGAGGGGACCGGAGGTACCGGGGGGTACCGGGGGGTGGGTTTGGGGGGGTACCGAGGGGCACCGGGAGGTACCGGGGGGGGTACCGGGGGGTACCGGCGGGGGTACGGGGGGTACCAGGAGGTGAGGGGGAGGTACCGGGGGGGGTTTGGAGGCGGTTCGGGGGGGTACCGGGGAGCACCGGGGGCGTACTGGGGGTGGTACCGGGGCGGGGTACCGGGGGATACCGGGGGGGGTCTGGGTGTACCGGGGGGGGTACCGGCGGGGGTACGGGGGGGGGGGGGTAACCGGGATGAACCGGGAGGTCGGGGGGGGGGGTACCGGGAAGGTACCGGGGCATACCGGGAGGTCTGGGGTGGTACCGGGGGGGGGGTTCGGGGTGGTACGGGAGGTCACGGGGGGGGTGGAACCGGGGGGGTTTGGGGGGTTCGGAGAGTACCGGGAGGTCGGGGGGGGGGGGTACCGGGAGGTTGGGGGGGTACCGGGAGGGGACCAGGGGTGGTACCGGGAGGTCACGGTGGGGGTACCGGGGGCATTACCGGAGGTTTGGGGGGCGGTACCAACCTGGGGGGGCGGCGGGGGGGCCCGGGGGGGGGCGGCGGAGCTGGCGGGCTGGCCGAGCTGTCGGGGGGGGCCTGGGAAGGGGATGGAGAAAGGTGAGAGTCAGAGAGTGGGAAATTCGGGGGGAAATTTGGGGAAATTTGGGGGAAATTGGGGGATTTGGGGGAAATTCGGGGGGAAATTTGGGGGAAATTTGGGAGAAATTTGGGGGAAATTCGGGGGAAATTTGGGGGAAATTTGGGGGAAATTTGAAGGAGGACACGGGAGAAATTTGAGGGAAATTCAAGGGAAATTGGGGGGGATTTGGGGGAGAATTGGGGGAAATTTGTGGGGAGATTTGGGAGAAATCTGGGGAAGATTTGGGGCAAATTTGGTGGGAATTTGGGGGTGGATTTGAGGGAAGTCAGGGAGGATTTGGGGGGAACTTGGGGTGGGGATTTGGGGCAAATTGGGGCAAATTTGGGGCAAATTTGTGAGGATTTGGGGCAAATTTGTAGGGGTTTGTGGTAAATTTGTGAGGGTTTGCAGTAAATTTCTGGGGTTTGGGGTAAATTTAGGGGGATTTGGGGTAAATTCACAGGAAATTGGGGGTGATCCCCCCCTGCCCCCCAGACTCACCCCCCTTGCCCTGCGCCTGCTGCGCCACGTACTCGGGGTTGGGCTCGCTTGAAGTTGGGCACCTCCGAGTAAACCATGCAGAACCTGGGGAAATTCGGGGGGATTTGGGGGAAATTCGGGGGGGGATTTGGGGCAGATTTGGGGATTTGAGGGAAAATTGTGGGGGTTTGGGGGAAATTTGGGGAAAATTAGGGAGAATTTTGGGGGAAACTTAGCGGGGATTTCGGGAAATTTGTGGGGATTTGGGGGGAAATTTTAGGGGTGGATTTGGGGGAAATGAGGGAGAATTTGGGGGGAAACTCAGCAGGGATTTGGGGAACATTTGGGCAATTTGGGGGAAATTGGGGAGAAAATTTGGGGGAAATTTAGCAGGGATTTGGAGGAAATTTGGGGGGGATTTGGGGAGAAATTCAAGACAAATTAGGAGATTTGGGGGGAAATTTCAGGGGGTGGATTTGGGAAACACTTTGGGGGGATTTGGGGGAGAATCGGTGGGAAATTTAAGGGAGATTTGGGAAAAAATTTGGGGGGGAAATTAGGGAGAAATTTGGGGGAACAGGGGGGGGATTTGGGGGAAACTTAGCGGGGATTTGGTGGGGCAATTTGGGTCAATTCCATGGGGATTTGAGGCAATTTGGAGGTTTGGGGTCCCACCAACCCCCCAAAAACTGCAAAACCTCCCCAAAAAAACCCCAAACCCCCCAAAAATCCCCCTCCTTACTCCCCAATCTTCTGCAGGTCCCCCCCTCGGCCGGTGTAGAGCGTCAGGCAGCCCTTGAAGACGGAGGCGTACCTGAGGATGGGGAGGATTTGGGGGGGGTCAGGAAACCCACCCCAAAAATCCCCCAATTCTGCCCCAAATCCACCCCGAAATCTCCCCCTAAATGCCTGCAAAGTTTTCCCCCAAATCCTCCCTCATTTCACCCAAATCCAGCCCCCAAATTTCCCCCCAAATTTTCCTCCAATCCCCCACCAAGTTTCCTCCAAATTCTCCCTAATTTCCCCCAATCCCCACAAATTTTTCCCAAATCCCCCCTAAGTTTCCCCAAAATTCTCCCTCATTTCCCCAAATCCACCCCCAAATTTCCCCCAAATTTGCCCCAAATCCCCACAAATTTACCCAAATTACCCCAACCAAATCCCTGCTAATTTTCCACCCAAATTCTCCCTAATTTCCCCCAATTTTTCCCAAATCCACCCCAAATATCCCCCAATTTTCCCCAAACTCCCCAAATTTTCCTCCAATCCCCACTAAGTTCCCCCCAAAATTCTCCCTCGTTTCCTCCAAATCCAGCCCCAAATTTCCTCCAAATCCCACAAATTTTTCCCAAATCCACCCCAAATCTTCCCCCCCCCAAACTTCCCCCAAATCCCCCCTAAGTTTCCTCCAAAATTCTCCCGAATTTCCCCAAATCCGCCCCAAACTTCCCCCAAATTTCCCCCAGATTGACCCAGATTTTTTCCCAAATCTACCCAAATCTCCCCAATTTTTTTCCCCAAATCCATCCCCAGGTGTCCCCAGGTGTCCCCCAGTGTCCCCAGCACCCCTTGGTGAGGTGGATGATGTCCCCAGGCTGGATCAGGTTCCCCAAATCCATCCCCAGGTGTCCCCAATGCCCCCAGGTGGTGTCCCCAATGCCCCCCAGGTGTGTCCCCAATGTCCCCAGGTGTGTCCTCCAATGCCCCCAGGTGTCCCCAGGTGTCCCAGGTGTGTCCCCAATGTCCCCAATGTCCCCAATGTCCCCAGGTGTCCCCAGCACCCCTTGGTGAGGCGGATGATGTCCCCGGGCTGGATCAGGTTCCCCAAATCCACCCCCAAATCCATCCCCAGGTGTGTCCCCGGTGTGTCCCAGGTGTCCCCCAATGTCCCCAGGTGTGTCCCAGGTGTCCCCAATGTCCCCCAGGTTGTGTCCCCAGGTGTCCCCAGTGTCCCAGCACCCCTTGGTGAGGCGGATGATGTCCCTGGGCTGGATCAGGTTCCCCAAATCCACCCCAAATCCATCCCCAGGTGTGTCCCCAATGTCCCCAATGTCCCCAGGTGTGTCCCCAATGTCCCCCAGGTGTGTCCCCCAGTGTCCCAGCACCCCTTGGTGAGGCGGATGATGTCCCCGGGCTGGATCAGGTTCCCCAAAATCCACCCAAATCCATCCCCAGGTGTGTCCCCGGGTGTGTCCCAGGTGTCCCCAATGTCCCCAGGTGTGTCCCAGGTGTCCCCAATGTCCCCCAGGTGTGTCCCCAGGGTGTCCCCCAGTGTCCCAGCACCCCTTGGTGAGGCGGATGATGTCCCTGGGCTGGATCAGGTTCCCCAAATCCACCCCAAATCCATCCCCAGGTGTGTCCCCAATGTCCCCAATGTCCCCAGGTGTGTCCCCAATGTCCCCAGGTGTGTCCCAGTGTCCCAGCACCCCTTGGTGAGGCGGATGATGTCCCCGGGCTGGATCAGGTTCCCCAAATCCACCCCAAATCCATCCCCAGGTGTCCCCAATGTCCCCAGGTGTGTCCCAGGTGTCCCAGGTGTGTCCCAGGTGTCCCCAGTGTCCCCCAGGTGTCCCCAGTGTCCCCAGTGTCCCAGCCACCCCTTGGTGAGGCGGATGATGTCCCCGGGCTGGATCAGGTTCCCCACGTCGTCCCACACGGAGATGTTGATGCTGCCGCTCTTGTCGGCCACTTTTGCAGGTGCGCACCTCGTGCCCGTCCTTGGTCTTGGTGACACGGCCTGGGGGGGACACGGGGACAGCGGGGGTCACGGGGGACACAGGGGACACAGGGGACACCAAGGGTGGCACTCACCGGTGTCCAGGAGGGGACACAGGGGACAGGAGGGATCACAGGGAATGATGCAGGGGAACACAGGGGATGCAGGGAATAGGGGACAGGAGGGGACATGGGGGACACAGGGGTCACAGCAGGGGTCACGGGGGACACAGGGTCACATGGGACACACGGGGGGACATTGAGGGGACCCAGGGGTGGCGCTCACCGGTCTCCAGCAGGGGACACAGGGACACACAGGTGTCACAGGGGACACAGGGGACAAGAGGGGACACAGGGACACACAGGGGACACAGGTGTCACAGGGGACAGGAGGGGAACACACAGGGGTCACAGGGGTGGGCACTCACCGGTCTCCAGCAGGGGTCACAGGGGACAGGAGGGGTCACAGGGGACACAGGGGACACTGAGGGGACACTGAGGGGACCCGGGGTGGCGCTCACCGGTCTCCAGCAGGGGTCACAGGGACACAGAGGACAGGAGGGGTCACAGGGACACACAGGGGACACACAGGGGCACACCAGGGACACAGGGGGACACTGAGGGGGACACTGAGGGGACACACAGGGGACCGGGGGTGGCGCTCACCGGTCTCCAGCACGATGAAGATCAGGTCAGGTTCTTGAGGCCGGCTTGACGTCCTTGACCAGAGTCTCGGAGGCTCATGGTGGCACCGGGGGCTGAGGGGACAGCGGGGACAGTGAGGGGACAGGGAGGGGACACGGAGGGGACACGGAGGGGACACTGAGGGGACTGAGGGACATGGGGGGCACTGAGGGACACTGAGGACACTGAGGGACACGGTGGGCACTGAGGGGACATTGAGGGACAGAGTGGCACTGAGGGGGGACTGAGGGACGAGCAGGGACACAGAGTGGCACTGAAGGAACCTGGAGTGGCACCCTGGGGACACAGAGTGGCACTGAGGGGACAGCAGGGACACTGATGGGCACTGAGGGGACATTGAGGGGACACCGAGTGGCACTGAGGGGACAGGGAGGGGCACCCTGGGGACACTGAGGGGACAGCAGGGGACACAGAGTGGCACCAAGGGGACAGCGGGGACATGGAATGGGACCCGTGGGGACACTGGGGACATGGCACTGAGGGGACACAGAGTGGGACCCGTGGGGACACCGGGGGACACTGTGGGGACACTGAATGGGGGGTGGCACTGGAGGGGACGCTATGGATGGGGGGTACGGGACCAGGGGGACACCGGGGACCGAGGGGACACGGGAGGGGACACCGGGAACGGGGAGGGGACAGGGGGGAGGGGGTGGGACACCGGGAACGAGGGACCGAGGGGACACCGGGGATTGGAGGGACACCGGCGGTGGCAGCCCCGGGACGACGGGGATGGGACAGACGCCACCGGGACACCGGGAGGGGACACCGGGAACGGGACACCGGGGATGTGGGACCGGGGACACCGGAACGGCGGGACCCGGGGGTGGCCCCATGGGGACACCGCTGGGACGGGACCACCGGAGGACCGGACACCGGGGATGGAACCACCGGGACCGGCCAGCACCGGGACACCGGGGACACCGGAACGCCGCGGTAGGAACGAGACACCGCGAACGGCAACGCGAAGGCAGCACCGAGAGGGACGGGACACCGCGAGCATCCCTGCAGGGAACCGGGGCCGCCGGGACACCGGGAACGGGGCCGCGGGAACGGGGCTACGCACGAACGGCACTCCGGGGCCACCGGGACCGGGAGCAGAACCAGGACCGGCACCGGGAGCGGGGCGCGCTCCCGTCCCGCCGCCAGGGGGCGCTCGCCGCTCCCGCCGCGCTCACCGGGCACGGCGCCGCCGCCGCCGCCGGCGCTCCCGGAAGTCCGCAGCGCAGCCAATCAGAACGCGGGAAGGAGCGTGACGCGCTGCGCTTCCAACCAATAGCGACGGCAGGGAAGGCGGGACTATGAGGATAAGCCACGCCCACTCCGCACCGCCCCTACCACCGAGTTCCGGCCAGAGCGGCACTTCCGGCGCGGCACTTCCGGTGCGGCGGGGGCCGGCGGCGGCACCGGGAGGAGGCCGCGGCCGCCGCTGAGCCCCGAGCGGCCCCGAGCGGCCCCGAGCGGGCCGGGCCCGCCGCCCGCGGTACGTGCGGCTGCGGGGGAGGCACCGGAGAGGCCCCCGGGGCGGTCCCCGGTAGCACCGGGAGAAGCGGGGGAACCTCCACGGAGGAGACCCGGGAGAGCCCCCGGGGGGGTCACGGTTGGAGGAGGAGCCTCGGGGTGGTGTCGGTACCGGGGAACGGCGGAATGGAACGGAACGGAACGGAGCTACCGGGGGATGGGAACCGGGAACGGCTCCGGTTGGGAACTGGACGGGAACGGGAGAGCGGGGAGGGAATTTGGGGAGAATCCCGAGGAATTTGGGGGGAAAATCCAGGAGAATTTTGGGAATAATTTAAAAGAATTTGGGGAAAATCGAGAGAAATTTTGGGAATTATTTGAAGGAATTTTGGGAATAATTTGCAGGAAATTTTGGGAATAATTCGGGGGAATTTGGGGAACAATCCCCAGGAATTTGGGGTTCAGGCTGAAAGAATTTGGAGAAAATCCAAAATAATTTTGGTAAAATCCAGAATAATTTAGAGGAACATCTAAAATAATTTTTGGGGGAAATCCAGAGAAATTTTGGGGGAAATGCAAAATAATTTGGGGGAAAATCCAGAGAAATTTGGGGGGAAAAAATCCAGAGGGATTTTGGGAAAGATCCAAAATAATTTTGGGGGAAAACCCAAAAGAATCCCACTGGGAATTGGGGCTGGAATTCCCAAAATTCTGAGCCTGAATCCCACTGGAAATGGGGCCAGAATTCCCAGATTTCTGAGCGTGGATCCCACTGGGAATTGGCCTGGATTTCCCAAATTCCTGAGCTTTGGTTCCCCTGGGAATTTGGGCTGGAATTCCCAAATTTCTGATCCTGAATCCCTGGATTCTATTGGGCTGGAATTCCCAAATTTCTGAGCCTGAATCCCACTGGAAATGGGGCTGGAATTCCCAGATTCCTGAGCTTTGGTTCCCACTGGGAATTTGGGCTGGAATTCCCAAATTTCTGAGCCTGGATCCTTCTCCAAGGCCAGTTTTAGGCTCCATTATTCCCAAAAATTCCCATAAAATCAGCGCAGGGGGAGGGAATTCCTCTCTATAGTTGGGAATCCCATGTAGGAATTGACTTTTCCCGGTTTCTTTTCTCTTTTTTTTGGGATCAGAGCCGCGCCCTGTGGGAGAGGAGAGGGAAAAATGGGAGAATTTGGGGAGGAATTCCCGGCACAGAGTGAGGCCAGCGCAGCCCCGAGCCCTGCCAGGAGGAATTCTGCCACGGGAGGTAAATCCGGCTCCTTTCCATGGGAATCCCTTCAGTTCCTCCTTTTTTTCCATGGGAATTCCTTAAATCCCTTCTCTTTTCCTTTTCCTTTCCTTTTTTCCATGGGAATCCCTTCAGTTCCTCCTTTTTTTTTCCATGGGAATTCCTCCAATATTTCCTTTTTCCTCATGGGAATTCCTCATTTTTTTTCCTTTTCCTTTGTCAATCCTTTTTCCTTTTTTTTGGAATTCCACCAATCCTTCCTTTTTTCTTTTTCCTTTTCCAATCCTTCCCTTTTTTCCCTTTTTCCTTTTCCTTTTTCCTTTCCTTGAATTTCCTTGAATTTCCTTGAATTTCCTTGAATTTCCTTGAATTTCCTTGAATTTCCTTGAATTTCCTTGAATTTCCTTGAATTTCTTCTTTCCTTGAATTTCCTTTCTTGAATTTCCTTTCCTTTCCTTGAATTTCCTTTCCTTTCCTTGAATTTCCTTTCCTTGAATTTCCTTTCCTTGAATTTCCTTTCCTTGAATTTCCTTTCCTTGAATTTCCTCGAATTTCCTTGAATTTCCTTTCCTTGAATTTCCTTGAATTTCCTTGAATTTCCTTTCCTTGAATTTCCTTTCCTTGAATTTCCTTTCCTTGAATTTCCTTTCCTTGAATTTCCTTTCCTTGAATTTCCTTTCCTTGAATTTCCTTTCCTTGAATTTCCTTTCCTTTCCTTGAATTTCCTTTCCTTGAATTTCCTTTCCTTTCCTTTCCTTGAATTTTCCTTTCCTTTCCTTGAATTTCCTTTCCTTTCCTTGAATTTCCTTTCCTTGAATTTCCTTTCCTTTCCTTTCCTTGAATTTCCTTTCCTTTCCTTTCCTTGAATTTCCTTTCCTTTCCTTGAATTTCCTTTCCTTGGAATTTCCTTTCCTTGAATTTCCTTTCCTTGAATTTCCTTGAATTTCCTTTCCTTGAATTTCCTTGAATTTCCTTGAATTTCCTTTCCTTGAATTTCCTTTCCTTTCCTTTCCTTGAATTTCCCTTGAATTTCCCCAATCCCTCCTTTTTTCCCATGGGAATTCCTCCAATCCTTCCTTGTTTCCTTTTGTTTTTCCTTTTCTTGGAATTTCTCCAATTCTTCTTTTTTTTTTTCCATGGGAATTTCTCTATTCTTTCGTTTTTTCCTTTTTCTTTTCCCATCCTTTCCTTCTTCCTTTTTTAGGAATTCCTCCAATCCTTCCTTTTTCCCATGGGAATTTCTCCAATCCCTCATTTTTTCCTTTTTCATTTCCAATCCTTCTCCTTTTTTTGGGGGATTCCTTCAATTCCTCCCTTTTCCATGGGAATTCCTTCAATCCTTCCCCTTTTCCTTTGCCCTTTTCCTGTCCTTTCCTTTTTCCTTTTTTGGTGAATTCCTCCAATCCTTCCTTTTTTCCCCATGGGAATTCTTCCAATCCCTCCTTTTTCCATTCTGGGAAGATCCCAGAGGAGTTTTGGATGAACCCGATGAGATCCCAGAGGAATTTTGGGAAGAATCCCAGAAAGAAGAATTTGGGCAAAATCCAAAATAATCTTTGGCGAAAATCCAGAATAATTTGGGGAAAATCTGGAGAAATTTGTGGGAAAATCCAAAATAATTTTTTTTTGTAAAATCCGAAATAATTTGGGGAAAAAATCCAGAGAAATTTGTGGGGAAAAAATCCAGAGGAATTTTTGGGAAGATCCAAAATAATTTTGGGGGGAAATCCAAAAGAATCCACTGGGAATGGGGCTGGAATTCCCCAATTTCTGAACCTGAATCCCTGGATTCTATTGGGCTGGAATTCCCAAATTTCTGAGCGTGGATCCCACTGGGAATTGGGGCTGAAATTCCCAAAATTTCTGAGCATGGATCCCGCTGGGGAATGGGGCTGAAATTCCCAAATTTCTGAGCGTGGATCCCACTGGGAATTGGGGCCGGAATTCCCAAATTTCTGAGCGTGGATCCCTCTGGGAATTGGGGCTGGAATTCCCAAATTTCTGAGCGTGGATCCCACTGGAAATGGGCCAGAATTCCCAAATTTCTGAACGTGAATCCCTGTGATTCCTATTGGGCAGAAATTCCCAAATTTCTGAGCGTGGATCCCACTGGGAATTGGGGCTGAAATTCCCAAATTTCTGAGCGTGGATCCCTCTGGGAATTGGGGCCGGAATTCCCAAATTTCTGAGCGTGGATCCCTCTGGGAATTGGGGCTGAAATCCCCAAATTTCTGAGTGTGGATCCCACTGGAATGGGGCTGGAATTTTGGGACGGGTCTGGCGGAGAGTTTTGGGCTGTTCCCGGGGCTGTTCCAGGATTTCTGTTCTCTGGATTTCCCCGCAGGGAATTTTCCAGAGCCCTCCAGAGGAGCCTCCCCAGGTCCAGGCTGGGATTATGGGAGCAGCCGTTGCTCCTTATCAGCCCCCGCTCCTTATCAGCCCCGGGCTTTTCCCTGGGGGGTTTGGGGATTAAAGGAGGGGACCTGGAGCTGCTCTGGGGACAGGAGGGGACAAAGTCCTGCCCTGGGCCACGGGGTCACATCTGTGTCACCGGCTCAGCACATCTGGCTGGGGGGCACAGCTGGACAGGGCCTGGGTGCAGGAGTTTCAGCACATCTGGCTGGGGTCAAGGTGTGGGAGCCCGGCGCATCTGGATGTGCTTGGGAGGCCACACCTGGACAGATACTCCCTTATCGGGCCGTTGTCACCGCCTTTGTCACCTTTGTCACCGCCCTTTGATGTCGGGGCGGGGCCCAGGGAGCAGCAACGGCCCCGGGCAGAGCTCAAGGCCGGGCCCTGGAGGGAGGGGAAGGGGGGCCCGGGGAGGGAATTTCCTGGGAATGCCAGGCTGGAAAGGCTTCCATGCCCAAAGCCCGACGTGCAAACCAAATAAACCAAATAAATCAGCCCCCAAAACCCCAAATCAAAGCCACAAATGGGAAATTGAGGGGTGAGATTAAGGTTGGGGTTGCCAGGATCGGGATTTAAAAACCTTTCCTTGCCCTGCAGGGCCTTGGGTTTCAAATCTTGGTAGATCCCAGTCCCAGGGCTGGAGTGGCTCTGGGAGGACCCAAAACCCCAAATTCCCTCCCCATCCCTGACCCAAGGGAGCTCCAGAAGAAACGGGTTTGACTCAAAAACCCTTTCCCTGCAGGACCTTGGCCTTCAAACCCTGGTAGATCCCAATCCCAGGGGCTGGAATGACTCTGGGAAGACCCAAAAAAGCTCCAAGGGACCCAAATTCCTCCCTGTGCCTTCCTGAGTTGAGCCGAGGAAGTTCAAGGGAGCCTCAAGAAGAAACAGATTTTATTCAAAAACCCTTCCACAACCCTTTCCATGCAGGACCTTGGGCCTTCAAACCCTGGTAGATCCCCAATCCCAGGGGCTGGAATGACTCTGGGAATACCCCAAACCCCCAAGGAACCCAGATTTTTCCCCCATCCCTGACCCAAAAGAGCTCCAGAAGAAATGGGTTTGACTCAAATACCTTTCCCTGCAGGACCTTGGCCTTCAAATCCCAATCCCAGGGGCTGGAGTGGTTCCAGCACCTGAGGAACCCAAATTCCTCCCCATGCCTGACCCAGGGCACCCCAAGAAGATCCAGGTTTGACCTCAAACCCCCTGGATTTGCCCCATCCTGAGCCGCTGTCCCCCGCAGGGTTCTGGCGCCGGTGACGAGCGATGGGGTATGATGTGGCTCGGTTCCAGGGGGGACGTGGACGAGGACCTGATCTGCCCCATCTGCAGCGGGGTCCTGGAGGAGCCAGTGCAGGTAGGAGACCACCTGGGGACACCGTGGGTGCAGGTAGGACCCACCTGGGGATGGGGTGGGTGCAGGTGGGACCCACCTGGGGATGGGGTGGACATGGTGGTTCAGAGGTGGCACTCAGGGCTTCTCCTGGGAGATCGAGTCCATCTTGGCCTGGACAACCTGGGAGGTTTCCCTGCCCCAGCCATTCCATGCATGGTCCCATGAGTGATCCCATGATCAGTCCCATGACTGAACCAGCAGAGGTGGCACTCAGAGCTCTCCAGGGGATTGAGTCCATCTTGGCCTCAACAATCTGGGAGGTTTCCTCAACCCAGCCATCCCATGAATGGATCCCATAATGGTTCCATGACTGAAGGAGTAGAGGTGGCACTCAGAGCTCTCCAGGGGATTGAGTCCCTCTTGGCCTCGATGCCCTGGGAGGTTTCCTCAACCCAGCCATTCTATGAATGATCCCATGAATGGTTCCAAGAGCAATCCCATGATTGATCCTACGAGTGACCCCATGATCAATCCCATGACTGAAGGAGCAGAGGTGACACTCAGGGCTCTCCAGGGGATCGGTTCCATCTTGGCCTCGACAATCTGGGGAGGTTTTCCCAACCCCAGCTGTCTTGGTTGTCATGGTTCCATGCAGTGGCTCCCTTGAGGGATCCCACGGGTGATCCCATGATCAATCCCATGATCAAACCCGATGAATGATGCCAATGATCAATCCCGTGATCAATCCCATGAATGATCCCATGAGTGATCCGTGATCAATCCCATGACTGAGTGAGCAGAGGTGGCACTCGGGGGCTCTCTTGGACATCGAGCCCATCTTGGCCTTGGCAATCTGGGAGGTGTTCCCCAGCCCAACCATTCATGAATGATCCCATGATCAATCCCACGACTGAATGAGCAGAGGTGGCACTCAGGGCTCTCCAGGGGATTGAGTCCATCTTGGCCTCAACAATCTGGGAGGTTTCCTCAACCCAACCATCCCATGAATGATCCCATGAATGGTTCCATGACTGAAGGAGTAGAGGTGGCACTCAGAGCTCTCCTGGGGGTTGAGTCCATCTTGGCCTCGATGCCCTGGGAGGTTTCCTCAACCCAGCCATTCTATGAATGATCCCATGAATGGTTCCAAGAGCAATTCCATGATTGATCCTACGAGTGACCCCATGATCAATCCCATCATCAATCCCATGATCAATCCCATGACTGAACCAGCAGAGGTGGCACTCAGGGCTCTCCAGGGGATTGAGTCCATCTTGGCCTCGATGCCCTGGGAGGTTTTCCCAACCCAGCCATGCCATGAATGATCCCATGACTGAAGGAGCAGAGGTGACACTCAGGGCTCTCCAGGGGATCGGTTCCATCTTGGCCTCAACAATCTGGGAGGTTTTCCCAACCCCAGCTGTCTTGGTTGTCATGGTTCCATGCATGACTCCTTGAGTGATCCCATGATCAATCCCATGACTGAACCAGCAGAGGTGGCACTCAGGTCTCTCTTGGACATCAAGTCCATCTTGGCCTCGATGCCCTGGGAGGTTTCCCCAGCCCAGCCATTCCATGCATGACTCCATGAGGGATTCCATGAGGGATTCCATGAATGATCCCATGATCAATCCCATGATTGATCCCATGAGTGATGCCATGATCAATCCCATGACTGAGTGAGCAGAGGTGGCACTCGGGGCTCTCTTGGACATCGAGTCCATCTTGGCCTTGGCAATCTGGGAGGTTTCCCCAGCCCAGCCATTCCATGAATGATCCCATGATCAATCCCATGACTGAACCAGCAGAGGTGGCACTCGGGTCTCTCTTGGACATCGAGTCCATCTTGGCCTCGATGCCCTGGGAGGTTTCCCCAGCCCAGCCATTCCATGCATGACTCCATGAGGGATTCCATGAATGATCCCATGATCAGTCCCATGAGTGATCCCAAGAATGATCCCGTTATCGATCCCGTGATCAATCCCATGACTGAGTGAGCAGAGGTGGCACTCGGGGCTCTCTTGGACATCGAGTCCATCCTGGCCTCGACGCCCTGGGAGGTGTCCCCAACCCAACCATTCCATGAATGATCCCATGACTGAATGAGCAGAGGTGGCGCTCAGGGCTCTCTTGGACATCGAGTCCATCCTGGCCTCGACGCCCTGGGCGGTGTCCCCAGCCCACCCCTCGCCGTTCCCCGCAGGCCCCGCACTGCGAGCACGCCTTCTGCAATGCCTGCATCACGCAGTGGTTCTCGCAGCAGCAGACGTGCCCCGTGGACCGCAGCGTGGTGACGGTGGCCCACCTGCGCCCGGTGCCGCGGATCATGCGGAACATGCTCTCCAAGCTGCAGATCACCTGCGACAACGCCGTCTTCGGCTGCACGGCCGTGGTGCGCCTCGACAACCTCATGGCTCACCTCAACGACTGCGAGCACAACCCCAAGCGCCCCGTCACCTGCGAGCAGGGATGCGGGTGAGGGCGGGCACCGGGTGGGCATGGACAGGGGATGGGCACTGGGATGGGCATGGGATGGGGATGGGCATGGGATGGGCACAGGATGGGGATGGTCACGGGATGGGGATGGTCACGGGATGGGGATGGTCACGGGATGGGGGTGGACACGGGATGGGGATGGACACGGGATGGGGATGGACATGGGAGGGGGATGGTCATGGGATGGGCACAGACATGGAATGGGCACAGGATGGGGATGCTCATGGGATGGGCACTGGGATGTGCACAGAGTGGGGATGGGATGGGGTGGGCATGTGATGGAGATGGACACAGGATGGGGATGGATGTGGGCTGGGCACTGGGATGGACATGGACACAGGATGATCCTGGGATAGACACAGGATGAGGATGGAATGGGCACTGGGTTGGACACAGGATGGGCACAGACATGGGATGGGCACAGGATGGGGATGGTCATGGGATGGGCACAGACATGGAATGGACATGGGACAGGGATGGACATGGGATGGGCACTGGGATGGGCACAGAGTGGGGATAGGATGGGGTGGGCATGAGATGGAGATGGACACAGGATGGGAATGGACATGGGCTGGGCACTGGGATGGACATGAGATGGACACAGGGTGGGGATGGGATGGACATGGGATGGTCAAGGAATGGGCACAGGATGGGGATGGTCATGGGATAGGTACAGGAATGGGCACTGGGATGGACACAGGATGGGGATAGACATGGGCTAGGAACTGGGATGGACACAGGATGGCCTTGGGATGGGCATGGGCATGGACCTGGGATGGTCATGGAATGGGGATGGCCATGGGATGGGCACAGGATGGGGATGGACATGAGATGGGCACTGGGATGGCCACAGGATGGTCCTGGGATGGACATTGGCATGGGGATGGACACGGGATGGTCATGGAATGGGCACAGGATGGACCCAGGAAGGGCCCTGGGATGGGACACCTCCAGGAGACGTTCAGGTTGGACCTCAGCAGGAATTCCCTCCTGGAAAGAGCTGTCAGGCTTTAGAACTCCTCAGGAAGGCAGCAAAGCAGAAAAACCCCATTTATCCCCCAAATCCTCCCCCAGCCCGGCACTCAGAGCCTTTCCACACCCGAATTACCCCTCTGGAAGGTGCAAACTCCCCTGAATCGGTGCCTCCAGCTCTTCTCCTTGCTCCTGGCAGGCTGGAGATGCCCAAGGACGAGCTGCCCAACCACAACTGCATCAAGCACCTGCGCTCGGTGGTGCAGCAGCAGCAGACGAGGATCGCAGAGCTGGAGAAAACCTCGGCCGAGCACAAGCACCAGCTGGCCGAGCAGGTGGGCAGCAGCACCTGCAGGGGCAGGGTTGGGCTGTTGGGAACTGAAATCCTAAAAAAAAATGGGGGAGAAGTGGCTGGGGGAAGGTGTGGGCTGAGTGGGATTGGGCTGGGCCGTGCTGGGGGCTCCGGGAATCCCAAAAAAATCCCCAAAAAATTGGGGAAGAAGGTGTGGTTCTGTAGGGGGAAGATGTGGCTCTGTAGGATTGGGATTCCAGAAATCTCAAAATTCCCCCCCTCCAAAAATCCCAAAGAAATCCCAAAAAAAGGCTGTGGGGAGGTGAGAGTTGAGTGTGGCTCTGTGGGATTGGGCTAGGCCATGCTGGGGACGCTAGAAATCCCAAAATCCCCTCAAAAAATCCCCCAGAAAGGCTATGGGAAGGTGTGAGCTGAGTGTGGCTCTGTGGGAGTAGGCTGGGCCATGCTGGGGGCTCTAGAAATCCCAAAATCTCCCCAAAAATCCCAAAGAAGTCCCCAAAAATGGCTGTGGGGAGGTGAGAGTTGAGTGTGGCTCTGTGGGATTGGGCTAGGCCATGCTGGGGACGCTAGAAATCCCAAAATCCCCCCAAAAAATCCCCAAAAAAGGCTGTGGGAAGGTGTGAGCTGAGTGTGGCTCTGTGGGATTGGGCTGGGCCATGCCAGGGGCTCTAGAAATCCCCAAATCCCAAAGAAATCCCAAAAAAAAAACCAGGAAAAAATGTGATGAGGAGAAGGTGTGGGCTGAGTGTGGCTCTGTGAGATTGGTTGGGCCACACCAGGCACTCCAGAAATCTCAAAATCCCCCCAAAAAATCCCCCCAAAAATCCCCAAAAACCAGGAAAAAATGTGCTGAGGGGAGCAGTGGGTTGAGTGGGGCTCTGCAGTAATTTTCAATGTTGTAAAAGATGTGATTTATTTCAAGGATATAAGTTAAATCTGGTAGTAGTTATTATTTATTGCTCTAATAAGTTTTGTCTGTTTCGAGGTCTTAATTCAAAGTTTTTGTTTGTGTTTATATTTGTATTTATTATCTTTGTAAGATGAAAAAAAAGGAAAACAAGGGGTGGGTTTGGGTTCTTAGGCACCAAAAATGAGGGGAAAAAAGGGAAAATTTTTCGTGCTTGGACACCAAAATCTTCACAAAAAAGGGGAAAAAAGGGATAATTCTCATTCTAAATCCCATTTTTTCCTTACCTTGGCAGAAGAGGGACATCCAGCTGCTCAAGGCCTACATGAGGGCGATCCGCAGCGTCAACCCCAACCTGCAGAACCTGGAGGAGACCATCGAGTACAACGAGATCCTGGAGTGAGTGGGCGCCGTTTGGGGGGGGTTTTGAGGGAAATTTGTTGTTTTTTGAGGGAGATTGATCTATTTTTGAGGGAAATTTGTCATTTTTTGAGGGAAATTTGTAGGTTTTGGGGAGAAATACGTTGATTTTTGAGGGAAATTAATTGATTTTTGAGGGAAATTCGTAGGTTTTGGGGAGAAATACATCGATTTTTGAGGGAAATACATTGATTTTTGAGGGAAATTTGTAGGTTTTGGGGAGAAATTCGTTGATTTTTGAGGGAAATTTGTAGGTTTTGGGGAGAAATTCGTTGATTTTTTTAGGGAAATTAATTGATTTTTGAGGGAAATTTGTAGGTTTTGGGGAGAAATTCGTTGATTTTTGAGGGAAAATTTGTAGGTTTTGGGGAGAAACACATCAATTTTTGAGGGAAATTTGTAGGTTTCGGGGAGAAGTACATCGATTTTTGAGGGAAGTACATTGATTTTTGAGTAAATTTGTAGGTTTTGGGAGGAAATACATCAATTTTTGAGGGAAATTTGTAGGTTTTGGGAGGAAATACGCCGATTTTTGAGGGAAATTTGTTGATTTTTGAGGGAAATTCCGTGATCCCACCCCATCCCTGACCCCATTATGCCTCCCTAGCTGGGTTCATCTCCCCAGTTCCACAATCCCTGAACCCGCTGTGTCCCCCCAGGTGTGTGAACCCCCACAAATCCACCCCAAACCCCCCGCCCTGAGCCCATTATGCCCCCCCAGCTGGGTGCATCTCCCCAGTTCCACAATCCCTGACCTTGTTGTGTCCCCCAAGGTGTGTGCACCTCCACAATTCCACGATCCCACCCCATCCCTGACCCCATTATCTCCCTTCCAGCTGACTGAACCCCCACAAACCCACCCAAAACCCCCATCCCTGACCCCATTATGCCCCCCTAATGGGGTAAATCTCCCCAGTTCCACAATCCCTGACCTTGTTGTGTCCCCGCAGGTGGGTGAACCTCCACAAACCCACCCCAAACCCCCATCCCTGACCCCATCATCCCCTCCCAGCTGGGTCCATCTCCCCAGTTCCACAATCCCTGACCCCATTATGTCCCCCCAGGTGGGTGAACCCCCTCAAATCCACCCCAAAGCCCCCTCCCTGAGCCCATTATGCCCCCCTAACTGGGTCCATCTCCCCAGTTCCACAATCCCTGATCCCATTATGCCCCCCTAGCCGGCTCAATCTCCCCAGTTCCACCATCCCTGACCCCGCCATGTCCCCGCAGGTGGGTGAACCCCCACAAATCCACAATCCCACCCCTCCCCGAGCCCATTATGTCCCCCTAACTGGGTCCATCTCCCCAGTTCCCCCATCCCTGACCCTGCCGTGTCCCCACAGGTGGGTGAACCCCCACAATTCCACAATCCCCGACCCCATTATGCCCCCCTAGCTGGGTGCATCTCCCCAGTTCCACCATCCCTGAGCCCGCTGTCCCCCCAGGTGGGTGAACCCCCACAATTCCACAATCCCACCCCTCCCCCAACCCCATTATGCCCTCCCAGCTGGGTGCATCTCCCCAGTTCCACAATCCCTGACCCCATTATGCCCCCCTAGCCGGGTCCATCTCCCCAGTTCCACCATCCCTGACCCCGCCGTGTCCCCCCAGGTGGGTAAATCTCCCCAATTCCCCCATCCCTGACCCTGCTGTGTCCCTCCCAGGTGGGTGAACCCCCACAGTTCCACCATCCCTGACCCCCGCCGTGTCCCCCCAGGTGGGTGAACCCCCACAATTCCCCCATCCCTGACCCCGCTGTGTCCCTCCCAGGTGGGTGAACCCCCACAATTCCACCATCCCTAACCCCACCGTGTCCCCCCAGGTGGGTGAACTCGCTGCAGCCGGCGCGGGTGACGCGCTGGGGCGGCATGATCTCCACGCCGGACGCGGTGCTGCAGGCGGTGATCAAGCGCTCGCTGGTGGAGAGCGGCTGCCCGGCGTCCATCACCAACGAGCTGATCGAGAACGCGCACGAGCGCAACTGGCCCCAGGGGCTGGCCACGCTGGAGACGCGGCAGATGAACCGCAGGTACTACGAGAACTACGTGGCCAAGCGCATCCCCGGCAAGCAGGCCGTGGTGGTGATGGCCTGCGAGAACCAGCACATGGGAGAGGACATGGTGCTGGAGCCGGGGCTCGTCATGATCTTCGCGCACGGAGTGGAGGAGATCTGAGAGGAGAAATCCATATTTTGTTTGTGGTTTGTGGAGGAGATGTGGGAAAAATCCAACTCGAGACACTGGGGGGGTTTGCTGGATTTGGGTTTGTTGGGGTTCGGGGTTTTTGCTCGTGGAGGAGATGTGAAAAAAAATCCATCTTGAGACAGCGGGGGTTTGCTGGACTTGGATTTTTAGGGTTCATGATCTTCACTCATGGCATGGAGGAGATCTGAGAAAAATCCAACTGGGGATGGAGGGGGTTTCCTGGAGTTGGGATTTTTAGGGTTCGTGATTTTCACTCATGGCGTGGAGGAGATCTGAGAAAAAATCCTCCTAGGGACAGCAGGGGTTTTCTGGAGTTGGGATTTTGGGGTTGTGATTTTTGCTCATGGTGTGAAGATCCAAAAATAATCCAACTCTGGGATGGTGGGGGTTTCCTGGACTTGGATTTTTAGGGTTTGTGATTTTCACTCATGGCACGGAGGAGATCTGAGAGAAATTCACCTTGGGATGGAGGGGGTTTCCTGGAGTTGGGATTTTGGGGTTGTGATTTTCGCTCATGACATGAAGAAGATCTAAAAAAAATCAACGGTTCCACCACCTCAGGATGGTGGGGATTTCCTGGACTTGGATTTTAGGGTTTGTGATTTTCACTCTCAGCATGGAAATCTGAAAAAATCCTCCTCAGGACAGCGGGGCTTCCCTGGACTCGGATTTTTGGGGTTTCCTGAACTGGGATTTTTGGGGTATCGTTGGACTGGGATTTTTGGGGTTCCCTGGACTCAGATTTTTGGGGTTCCTTGGATTTTTGGGATTCCTGGACTGGGATTTTTGGGGTTTCCTGGACTGGGATTTTTGGGGTTCCCTGCTGGATTGAACCCATTACAAACCCCGCTCAGCTGACCCCATTCCAAGACAGGGGACTGGGGGCTCCAGACCCCTCGGGGGTCCCCCAAACCCTGCAAACCCCTGAGGGGGTCCCTGGCCTTGGGGACCCTCCTGTCCCCCTCTTTCTGTGCATGTCCCACTCCCTGGCCCCGGGAGCATCTCCCACCTCCTCCCAGTCCGTGTTTGGCTCTGCTCTCTCCACCTTTGGTGTTATTTTTCCAGACACTCGTGATTGTGGTTCTGTTTTTTTTTTTTTTTGTACTTTTATTTTTTTCTTTGCCTTTTTATTCTCCTTTTATTTCTGATTTTTTTTTTTCACTCTCCCTTTTTATTTGATTTTCCACATAACCATGGGCAGGCACCTCTGGCCTGGGACTCGTTGGGAATTTAATTTAATTTATTTGCATTTATTTGGATTTTTTTTTTTTACCATTGTTTCTCCTCCGGCGTCGGTCCCGGCGGGAGGCAGGGATTGAAGTGATCAATAAACAGAATTCTGGTTGCTTTATCCCCTCTTCGGGGGCCTCCTCCTGCACCCCAAAACCCTCCCCGTGTCGGGGAGCTCAGTCTTGGGGTAAAAATGGCTGGGTTTGGGATCCTGGGGGGATCTGGAATTAATAAATTGCACTCTTGGGAGGGAATGGGGGTGGCTGAGGGTTCTGGGGGGTCCCTCTGTCCCCACCCCAAAAAGAGCCGGGATTGGGACTGGGGGGTCCCTGCTGCTCCCACCCCTAAAGGAGCCGGGATTAGGGGGGTTCCCCATTGTTCCCAACCCTAAAAGAGCTGGGACTGGGGGGTCCCCACCCCTAAATCAGCTAGGATTGGTATTGGGGGGTCCTCACCCCAAAAAGAGCAGGGACCAGAGTGGGGTTCCCACTTCTCCTGCCCTTTCGGGATTGGGGGGTTCCCACACCTAAAAGAGCCAGAACTGGGGGGTCCCCACCCCAAAAAAGAGCAGGGACCAGAGTGGGGTTCCCATTTCTCCCGCCCTTAAAAAGATCAGAGAATAGAGGGGGGTCCCCACTGTTCCCACCCCCAAAAAGGGCTGGGACTGGGGGGTCCCCACCCCAAAAAGAGCTGGGATTGGGACTGGGGGGTCCCTGCTGCTCCCACCCCTAAAGGAGCCGGGATTAGGGGGGGTTCCCCGTTATTCCCAACCCCAAAACAGCCGCTACCGGGGCTTGGGGACTCTCCGATCCTGCCGCCGTTAAAGCAGCCGGTACCGGAGGCAGAGCGCGTGTTCTGCCCGCTGCCGCCGCCGTTAAGAGCCGGTAACCGAGCGAGGATCCCCCGTTAGAAGAGCCAGGACCTGGGTGGGGGGGTCCCCGTTGTTCCTGCCCTTTAAGCAGCCGGTACCGGAGGCTGAGCGTGTGTCGTCCCCGGTGTTCCTGCCATTAAAGGAGCCGGTACCGGGGCTTGGGGGATCAGTGGTGTTCCTGCCGTTAAAGCAGCCGGTACCGGAGGTGAGGCTGTGTCGTCCCCGCCGTTAAAAGAGCCGGTAGCGGAGGCTGAGGCTGTGTCCTCCCCATTGTTCCCGCTCTTAAAAGAGCCGGTACCGGGGCTTGGCGGATCTGTGACTCTCCCGCCGTTAAAAGAGCCGGTACCGGTGGGGCACCGTACGCTCGCCGTTACCGGGGGAGCTCCCACGCGAGCAAAAGGGAGAATGGCGTCACGGACAGGATTCGAACCTGTGCGGGGAAACCCCATTGGATTTCGAGTCCAACGCCTTAACCACTCGGCCACCGTGACTCTCGCGCCTCCCAGCGCCGCGCTCCGCATAGACCCGGCCCCGCCGCCGCTCCCGGCCCCGCCCCGCCCGGTGCCTGGTGTCCGGTGTCCGGTGCGGTGATCAATGCCCGGTGCTCGGTGTCCGGTGCCCGGTGCGGTGATCAATGCTCGGTGCCCGGTGTCCGGTTTGGTGCTCAATGCCCAGTGCCTGGCCTGGTGTTCAGTGCCCGGTGCTCGGTGCCCGGTGCTCGGTGTCCAGTGCTCGGTTTGGTGCTCAATGTCCGCTGCCCGGGCCGGTGCCCGGTGCTCCCTCCGGTGCCCATCCCTTTCCACCCCCGCCTTCCCCCGTCCCGGGCTGCTCCAAACCCCCTCGAACCGAACACCTCGAGGGACGGGGCAGCCACGGCAGCTCCGGGAAATCCATTCCCACCCTCCCAGTCTCCCGTCTAAACCCAATCTCCTGAGATTTGAACCCAATTCTCCTTGTCGTGCCTCTGTTGTCGCACCTGCGGGCGGCGGGGCCGGTAACGGGCAGCGGGACCAACAAGGGGCGGTGGAGCGGGGAACGGGACCCGGAGCAGCGCCCGGGGGACAGCGGGGTCGGCGGGAACGGCGGGAGCGGGACCAGCAGGAGGCGGTGGCGGGCGCGGCGGGACCGGCGGGCGGTACAACGGGGCCGGGAACGGCGATCGGGGTCGTGAACAACGATCGGGGGTGGCGGTGCGGGAGCGGGAACATGGACCAGGACGGGTAAAAGCGGGCGGGAGCGGGAACAACCACGGGCACCGGCAGCACCGGGCGGGAGCGGCGGGAGCGGCGGAGGCGGCAGTGCGGGAGCGGCACCGCCAGGGGGCGGCAGCGGCGGGAGCGGCGGTGCGGGAACGGGAGGGCACCAAAGGGGGCGGCGGGGCTGTAACAGCGACCGGGGCCGGGGCGAGCGGCGGAGACAGCGGGGACAGCGAGCGGGAGCGGGGACAGCGGGGACAGCGGGGACAGCGGGGACAGCGGGGACAGCGGGGACAGCGACCGGAGGCGGCGGCGGCGGGCGCGGCAGTGGCGGCGCGGGGCCGGCAGGGGGCGGCAGTGGCGGGCGGAGGCGGCGGCGCGGCCCGGCCCGCTCAAGATGGCGGTGCGGAAGAAGGACGGCGGCCCCAACGTCAAGTACTACGAGGCCTCGGACACCGTCAGCCAGTTCGACAACGTGCGGCTGTGGCTCGGCAAGAACTACAAGAAGGTAAGTGCGCGGAAACGCGGCGCCGCCGCCCGCCCGCCGCCGCCGCGCCGGGCCCGGCCTGTCACGGCGCCGCCGCCGCCATCGCGCCCCCCCCTCCCCTCAGCGGCCGCGGCGGCCGCGCTGAGCCCCCGGCCCCGCAGTACATCCAGGCCGAGCCCCCCACCAACAAATCGCTGTCGAGCCTGGTGGTGCAGCTGCTGCAGTTCCAGGAGGAGGTGTTCGGCAAGCACGTCAGCAACGCGCCCCTCACCAAGCTGCCGGTGAGAGCCGCGGGGGGACGCGGGGACACCGCGGGCGGGACCCCTCGGGGCGGGCGCGGGACACGCAGGGGGACGGGGGCGAGGATCAGAGCGGGGGGGGCGGGGATGGAACCTCGTGGACCCGGGGGTGAGCCGGGGAAAAGCCCCCAAGAACGGGGGACAAAGCCCAGGTTGGGGAGAGCACCCCAAAGATGTGGGGACAGCAGCCCAAAGATGGGACAGCAGGGTTGGGGACATAGTTCTGATGGGCAGGGACAAGGCTCAGAGCAGGAATGGTGTCCCCAAGGTGCAGGGATGGAACCTCGTGGATCCGGGGGTGACCTGGGGAAAAGCCCCCAAGAACGGGGGACAAAGCCCAGGTTGGGGAGAGCACCCCAAAGATGGGACAGCAGCCCGCAGGGTTGGGGACATGGTTCTGATGGGCAGGGACAAGGCTCAGAGCTGGGCACATGGCCCTGATGGGCAGGGATGGGGTCCTGGATAGCCAGGGAGGAGCCCCAAAGAAGAGGGGACAAAGGCCAGACTGGGGACAGCACCCCAATGTGCAGGGGAGGTGTCCCAGTACTCAGGATGTCCCCTCAGTGCCCAGGGACAGAGCCCCGGGGATTTGGGGACATGGCTCTGATGAGCAGGGACAGCCCCCATGACCCTGGGACGAGGCCCTGGTGACCCACGGGCAGCACCCCAAAAACCTGGGGACAAAGCTCAGCGGGAACGAGGCCCCAGAGCCCCCAAAAAGGCCCCAAAGGACGGGGGACAAGGCCCTGAGTGGGGACAGCACTCCAGAACCCAGGGACAGCATCTCGGGAGCAGAACTGCAGTACCTGGGGACAGCACCCAGGGACGGGGTCACAGCGGGGTGGGGACAAGGCCTGAATGGGGACAGCAGCCCAAAAATGCAGGAGCAGCACCCCAAAGCTTGGGGCAGAGCCCCAGTGAACAGGGGACGAGGACAGTGGTGACCAGGGACAGGGTCCTGAGTGGGGACAGTGCCCCAGAGACAGGGGGACACATCCCCAGTGTCCCCAAAGAGCTGGGGACAAAGCTCTGAGCAGGGACAGCACCCCAGTACCTGGGGACAGTCCTGGGGACACATCCCCAGTGTCCCCAAAGAGCTGGGGACAAAGCTCTGAGCAGGGACAGTGCCCCAGTACCTGGGGACAGCCCTGGGGACAACCCTGAGCAGGGACAGCACCCCAGAGCCTCAGGGACGTGGCCCTGGTGACACCGTTCAGCATTCAGGTGGCCTTGGGGACAGCAGCTGACCATGGACAGCAGCCAGTGGCAGTGCCCTGGTCAGGGACATGGCCTGGAGTGCTGGGGACAGTGCTGGGGACCCTGGGACACTCCTGCTGGGAACTGTCCCCAAGGGCCAGGAGACAGTGTCCCCACACAGGGACAGAATCCCAAGGAGCAGTGTCCCAAAAGGTGACACCCCAAGTCTGGGACAGGGCCTCAACCAGGGGACACTGGCCCAGGGACAGCAGGACAGCCCCAAAGGACCTGGGGACAGTGTCCCCATAGCAGGGACAGGTCCCCAAGGGGGGACAGTGCTACAACACTGCAGGGACCCCATCCCAGCTTGGGGACAGAGGGGATGGGTCCCCGACAAGGGGATGGCACCCCAAAGAGGGGACATCAGCCTGACAAGGAAATGTCACCCTGACAAGGGGATGGCACCCCAAAGAGGGGATGGCACCCCAAAGAGGGAATGTCACCCTGACAAGGGGATGGCACCCTGACAAGGGGATGGCACCCCGAAGAGGGGACGTCACCCTGACAAGGAAGTGTCACCCTGACAAGGGGATGGCACCCCAATGAGGGGATGTCACCCTGACAAGGAAATGTTACCCTGACAAGGGGATGGCACCCCAAAGAGGGGACATCACCCTGACAAGGAAATGTCACCCTGACAAGGGGATGGCACCCAGAGATGGGAGTGGCAGCCTGGCAAGGGGGTGACACCCGCACCTGGGGATGGGGGACCCTGACCAGGGGGTGGCACCTGATGGTGGGATGGCACCGAGACATGGGGATGGGACAACTGGACAAGGGGGTGTCACCCTAGTTAGGGGATGGCACCCCAACAAGGGGATGGCACTTAGGCATGGGGATGTCACCTAAACATGGGGATGGCACCCAGACAAGGGGCTGGCACATAGGCCTGGGGATGTCACCTAAACATAGGCATGGCACCCCAAAAAGGAGATGGCACCTTATGAGGGGATGTCACCCCAACAAGGGGATGGCACCCAGACATAGGAATGTCACCCCAACAAGGGGCTAGCACCCCATGAGGGGAATGTCACCTAAACATGAGGATGGCACTCAGACAAGGGGATGTCACCCCAAAAAGGAAATGGCAACCTAACAAAGGGATGTCACTCAGACAAAGGGCTGTCACCCAGACATGGGGATGTCACCCAGACATGGGGATGTCACCCCAACAAGGGGATGGCTCCCAGCCAAGGGGATGGCACCCCGAGGAGGAGCTGTCCCCCCGCCAGGAGCCTGTCCCTGTCCCCTGACCCCTGTCCCCTGTCCCCTTACAGATCAAATGCTTCCTGGATTTCAAGGCGGGGGGAGCCCTGTGCCACATCCTGGCAGCCGCCTATAAATTCAAGAGCGACCAAGGATGGTGAGCATGAGCCACCTGCACCCCTCGGGGTCCTGGGGGGGTCCCTGGGGTGGGGGGGACAGGGCTGGGGGTCCCTGGGGTGGGGGACAGGGCTGGGGGTCCCCTCCTTGGGGGGGGTTGTGGGTCTGTCCCCTCCAGAGCAAACGGGCGCTGGGATGTGTCCCCTGTTATCACTGTGGACCCTGATGGGGTCCAGACACGTGTCTCACTCCCTGTCCCCTCCCCAAATTCCCCAAATCTGGGGGTGCTGACGAGGAGACCCGAGCTGTGGCTTTCATGAGAGTCGCTCTTTTCTTCCAATAAGGCGGCGTTTCGATTTCCAGAATCCCTCGCGCATGGACCGCAACGTGGAGATGTTCATGACCATCGAGAAATCCCTGGTGCAGGTAAGAGCCCCCCAAAAAACCCCAACCCACAGCCCAGGACCCCCCTCCTGGTGTCCCTGCCACTCCTCAGTTCACAGCTTTGCTCTCAATCCCCCTCCCCAGAACAACTGCCTGGCTCGGCCCAACATCTTCCTGCACCAGGAGATCGAGCCCAAGCTGCTGGGGAAGCTCAAGGACATCGTCAAGAGGCACCAGGTGGGTGGCAGTGCCAGGCTGGGGGGCACAGGGGGGGTTTCATGGCAATATTTAACCCCGGGTTCATCCCCCGCGTGCCGCAGGGCACCGTGACCGAGGACAAGAGCAACGCGTCGCACATCGTGTGCCCCGTGCCCGCCAACCTGGAGGAGGGTGCGTGCCCCACGGGCGTCTGGGGGGTCACAGGGGGCTCCAGGGGTGCAGGAGGGGAGTTTGGGGGGTCATGGGGTGCAGGAGGGGGTTTTTGGGGGGTTCCTTGGGAGCTCCAGGGGTACAGGAAGAGGGTTTGGGGGGTCATGGAGGGCTCTGAGGGGGTACAGAGGAAGGTGGGTGCAGGAGGGGGAGTTTGGGGGGTCACAGGGGGTTCCTGGGGGTTCCACGGGGAGCTCCAGGGGGTACAGGAGGGAGGTTTTGGGGGGCTCCAGGGGTCCAGAGGATGACGGGTGTATGAGAGGAGTTTGGGGTGCCACGGGGGGCTCCAGGGGGTGCAGGAGGGAGGTTTTGGGGGGCTCCAGGGGTCCAGAGGAAGGTGGGTGTATGAGGGGAGTTTGGGGTGCTCCAGGGGGTGCAGGAGGGGTTTTTGGGGGGCTTCAGGGAGTATAGAGGAAGGTGGGTGTCCAAGGGGAGTTTGGGGTGCTCCAGGAGGTGCAGGAGGGAGGTTTTGGGGGGCTCCAGGCGTCCAGAGGAAGGTGGGTGTATGAGGGGAGTTTGGGGTGCTCCAGGGGTGCAGCAGGGAGGTTTTGGGGGGCACAGAGGGCTGGAGGCTCCCCAGGACCCCTGCTCAGCCCAGCCCGTCCGTCTGTCCTGCAGAGGAGTGGGTCCGGCCCGTCATGAAGCGCGACAAGCAGGTGCTGCTGCACTGGGGCTACTACCCCGACAGGTGAGGGGGGGGTGAAGATTTCGGGGACCCCCTGTGTCCCCCCCAAACCTAACCCCGCGTCCCTCCGCCCCCAGCTACGACACCTGGATCCCGGCCAGCGAGATCGAGGCGTCCGTGGAGGATCCCCCGACGCCGGAGAAGCCCCGGAAGGTACCGGGGGGACCCCCAGGCTTGGGGGGCAGCCGGAGCCCCCCCTTCTTTCCCTGAGGCAGGCACCCCCTGCCCCGCAGGTGCACGCCAAGTGGATCCTGGACACGGACACCTTCAACGAGTGGATGAACGAGGAGGATTACGAGGTGACCGACGAGAAGAGCCCCGTGACGCGCAGGAAGAAGATCTCGGCCAAGACGCTGACGGATGAGGTCAGCCCCAGCTCGGAGCCCCTCGGGGAGGGGTCCCGGGGGTCTCACCGTGCTCAGCGGGACCCCCACGGTGCCCCCCCAGGTGAACAGCCCCGACTCGGACCGGCGGGATAAGAAAGGGGGGAACTACAAGAAGAGGAAGCGCTCGCCCTCTCCCTCGCCCACCCCCGAGGCCAAGAAGAAGAACGCGAAGAAGGGGTGAGCTGGGGGGGCTTGGGGGGGCTGGAGATGGGGGGTTTCAGCCCCGGGCTCGGTGGTGATGGGGGTCCCTCCCTTGGCAGACCCTCCACCCCCTATAACAAATCCAAGCGTGGGCACCGCGAGGAGGAGCAGGAGGACCTGACCAAGGACATGGACGAGCCCTCGCCCGTCCCCAACGTGGAGGAGGTGACCCTGCCCAAAACAGGTGAGTGTGGGGGCAGCAGCCACCCCCCCGAGGGTCCCCGGGGTGCTCAGCACCGCTCTCCCCCCACAGTCAACACCAAGAAGGACTCGGAGTCAGCGCCAGTCAAGGGGGGCACCATGACAGACCTGGGTGAGTCTGAGGAGCCGCAGCAGAGCCCCGGGAGCCCCGGGCTGGCAGTGCCCAAACCCACCCCTGTCCTCCCTTGCAGATGAGCAGGAAGATGAGAGCATGGAGACAGCTGGCAAGGTGAGCCCGGGCAAGGCGTTCCTGATGCTCACCTGCTTCTCTCTCATTCCTTGTCTCTCTTTTTTGGGTACAAAAACTCTTTTCTGCCATTCCCCTCACCCCTGGGGTGCCTCATCCTGGTGTGGGTGAGGATGATGAAGGGCGCTCAAGGGGGTCCCTTTGCCTCATCCTGGTGTGGGTGAGGATGATGAAGGGCGCTCAGTGAGGTTCCTTTGCCTCATCCTGGTGTGGGTGAGGATGATGAAGGGTGCTCAGGGGGATCCCTTTGCCTCATCCTGGTGTGGGTGAGGATGATGAAGGGCGCTCAAGGGGGTCCCTTTGCCTCATCCTGGTGTGGGTGAGGATGATGAAGGGTGCTCAAGGGGGTCCCTTTGCCTCATCCTGGCGTGGGTGAGGATGATGAAGGGCACTCAGTGAGGTCCCTTTGCCCATGGGGTGCTGCTGTGTGGGGCAGGACGAGGAGGAGAACGGCGCGGGCAGCAAAGGGGAGCAGGCCAAGAACCCCGACCTGCACGAGGACAACGTGACCGAGCAGACCCACCACATCATCATCCCCAGCTACGCCGCCTGGTTCGACTACAACAGGTACAGCTGAGGCCTCCCGAGCCGCCCTTCATCCCCCGAGGATGAGGAGGCTGCTCCAGAGCCCTGCCCGAGCCTCTCCCCCCGCAGCGTCCACGCCATCGAGCGCCGCGCCCTGCCCGAGTTCTTCAACGGCAAAAACAAATCCAAGACCCCCGAAATGTGAGGCCAGACCCCCTCTCGGTGCCCACCCACACCCCCCCGGGGCCGTGCCCGGCGCTGAGCCCCCCGTGCCCCCGCAGATACCTGGCGTACCGGAACTTCATGATCGACACGTACCGGCTGAACCCGCAGGAGTACCTGACCTCCACGGCCTGCCGCAGGAACCTGGCCGGGGACGTCTGTGCCATCATGCGGTGGGTGCGGCTGGCGGCTGGGCTGGCACCCTGTGCTGCCAGGGGCTGCTCATCCTGGGCTCTGGGGGTTGGTTTGGTACCCACATGGTGCCAGGGGGCTGCAGATCCTGGGGTTTCAGGGTTGGTTTGGCACCCACATGATGCCAGGGGTCTGGAGATCCTGGGCTCTGGGGGTTGGTTTGGCACCCACATGGTGCCAGGGGGCTGCACATTCTGGGCTCTGGGGGCTGGTTTGGTACCCACATGGTGCCAGGGGGCTGCACATTCTGGGCTCTGGGGGCTGGTTTGGTACCCACATGGTGCCAGGGGGCTGCAGATCCTGGGCTTTGGGGGTTGGTTTGGTACCCACATGGTGCCAGGGGGCTGCACATCCTGGGCTCTGGGGGCTGGTTTGGTACCCACATAGTGCCAGGGGGCTGCAGATCCTGGGCTCTGGGGGTTGGTTTGGCACCCCAGTGCTGGCCAGGGCTTGGTGCTGGTCAGCATGGCACCTCAGCTGGCAGGGGTCTGGTGATCCTGGTGTTCAGGGGTTGGTTTGGCACCCACCTGGTGCCAGGGGTCCGGTGCTTGTGGGGCTGGGGGTCAGTGTGGGGCCTCAGTGCTGCTGGAGGGTCAGTGTGGCACCCTGGAGGTGGCAGGGATCTGGTGCCACAGGGGCAGGGGGATCCTCTTGGCACCATGGGGGTGGCAGGGGTCTGGTGCCAGTGGCGTTGGGGGGTCCACGCCAAAGGTGTGGCACCCTGGCACTGTCCAGTGCTGTGGGACAGGGGTGCTCAATGTCACCATGGCACTGATGGTGGCACAGGGGTGTCAGTGTCACCCTGGCACTGATGGTGGCACAGGGGTGTCAGTGTCACCCTGGCACTGATGGGTGTCCAATACCAGTGGCACAGGGGTGCTCAATGTCACCATGGCACAAGGGGGTGCTCAGTGTCCCCCTGGCACCGATGGCTGCCCAGTGCCATGGCACAGGGTGCTCAGTGTCACCATGGCACTGATGGCTGCCCAGTGCCATGGCACAGGGTGCTCAGTGTTCCCCCTGGCACCGATGGCTGCCCAGTGCCATGGCACAGGGTGCTCAGTGTCCTCTTGGCACCGATGGCTGCCCAGTGCCATGTCACAGGGTGCTCAGTGTCCCCCTGGCACCATGGCTGCCCACTCCCGTGCCACAGGGGTGCTCAGTGTCACCATGGCACAGGGGGGTGCTCAGTGTCCCCCTGGCACCATGGCTGCCCAGTGCCATGTCACAGGGTGCTCAATGTCACCATGGCACTGATGGTGGCACAGGGGTGCTCAGTGTCCCCCTGGCACCGATGGCTGCCCGCTCCCGTGCCCCAGGGCGCTCAGCGGGCTCTGACCCCGTCTCCCCGCAGGGTCCACGCCTTCCTGGAGCAGTGGGGCCTCATCAATTACCAGGTGGACGCCGAGAGCCGCCCCACGCCCATGGGCCCCCCGCCCACCTCGCACTTCCACGTCCTGGCCGACACCCCCTCGGGGCTGGTGCCGCTGCAGCCCAAGACGCCCCAGGTGGGTGCCGGGGGCGGCCGCCCCGCCGCACCGCGACCCCCCCCCTGGCGCCCCCCGAGCCCCGCGGGGTGGGGCGGGGGGTGGGGGATGCACAGCTTCGATCCGTGGTGCCTCAGGGCCGGCAGAGCGACGGCGACGCCAAGACGGGCCGCAAGAGCAAGGAGATGGAGGAGCTGGTGGCCAGCGAGACGGTGAAGGGCAAGGCGGAGCTGGTAGGCGGCTCCTTGGGGGTCCGTGCCCCCCCCGTGCCGCTGTGCCGAGGAAGGCTCCTTCCCTCCTCATCCTCCTCCTCCTCCTCCTCCTCCTCCTCCCCCTCGCATGCCGCCCTGCCCCCGGGGAGCAGCGACGCGGTGGGGACATCGTGATGGGGACATCGTGATGGGGACATCGTGATGGGGACATCGTGCTGGGGGAACGGGGACACACTCACCGTGCTGGGGACACGCACCGTGACACAAAGGCTCCTCCGGGCCGCCGGGGAGGAGGGGACACGGCCGATGCGGTGCCCCGCGGGCCCGGCCCAGCGTGTCCCCTGTCCCCCATCCCGCAGCAGCCCAGCTCGGCCTCGCAGCAGATGCTGAACTTCCCCGACAAGGGCAAGGAGAAGCCGGCGGACATGCAGAACTTCGGGCTGCGCACCGACATGTACACCAAGAAAAACGTGCCCTCCAAGGTGGGCGGGCACCCCCCGGGTGGGTGGGCACCCCCTGGGCACCCCCTGGGCACCCCCCGGCCCCTCACTGCTCGCCTCTCCCCCCTCAGAGCAAAGCGGCCGCCAGCGCCACGCGGGAGTGGACGGAGCAGGAGACGCTGCTGCTGCTGGAGGTGTGTGGGGACAGCCGGGGACACAAAGGGACGGGGGACAGCAGGGGACAGCAGGGGACAGCAGGGGAGGTGGGGACGGGGAAATGGGGATGGGATATGGGGCAGGAGATGTGGGGATGGGATGTGGGGATGGAATATGGGGACAGGGGATAGGGGAGCAGGGAAATGGGGACAGGATGTGGGGACAGGGGACATGGGGACAGGGGATGTGGGAACTCAAGGGGATGTGAGGACCTGAAGGAATTTGGGGAAAGGGAAATGGGGACAGGGGACATGGGGATAGGGGACGTGGGGATAGAGGGTGTGGGGACAGCAGGGGATGTGGGGATCCGAGGGAATTTGGGGACAGGGGATGTGGGGACAGAGAATATGGGGACAGGGAAATGGGGACAGGGGATGGGACAGGGAAATGGGGACAGAAGATGTGAGGACAGGGGATGTGGGGGACGAGGGATATGGAGACATAAGGTGTGGCTTTGGGGAGAGATGATATAGAGACAGGGGATATAGGGACAAGGGGTGGGACAGGGTGTGTAGGGACAGGGGATATAGGGACAGGAGATGTGGGAACAGAGAATATAGGGACAGGGCAGTGGGGACAGGGGATGTAGGGCCAGGCCTGCCTGAGCCCTCTGAGCCCTGTCCCCCCCAGGCCCTGGAGATGTACAAGGACGACTGGAACAAGGTGTCGGAGCACGTGGGCAGCCGCACGCAGGACGAGTGCATCCTGCACTTCCTGCGCCTGCCCATCGAGGATCCCTACCTGGAGGACTCGGAGGCCTCCCTGGGCCCCCTGGCCTACCAGCCCATCCCCTTCAGCCAGTCGGGCAACCCCGTCATGAGCACCGTGGCCTTCCTGGCCTCCGTGGTGGATCCGCGCGTGGCCTCGGCCGCCGCCAAGTCCGCTCTGGGTGAGGGCTGGGGGAAAACGGGGGCTGGGGGCGGTGGGCAGAGGGCTGGGGGGGGTGTGGGGAGGGTGGGCTGGGGGCTGGGGGAGGCTCTGGGGCCTGGGGAGGGTGGGCAGGGGGCTGGGGGGAGGCTCTGGGGGCTGAGGTGGGCTGGGGGGGTGTGGGGAGGGACAGTGAGGATGTGGGGAGAGGGGAGAAGGGCTGGGGACGTGGGGAGGGAATGAGCCCTGTAGGGAGAGGGGACAAGGAGTGTGGGGAATGGATGAGCCCTATAGGAAGTGGAATATTGAATCCTGTTAGGGAGAGGGGGCAGGAACTGTGAGGAGTGGGATGAGTCCTCTGGGATGAGGAATATGGGGAGAGGGATGAGCCCTATAGGGGTTCCTACAGGGGAATGGGAAAACGGCAACAGGGCTGAGTCCTACAGGATGTCCTACAGGGGAATGGGGTCAGTCCGATGGGGAGAGGATGAGGAGCATGGGGAGACCACCAAGTCCTGTGGAGATCCCTCTGGGGACAGACAACACCTCCCAGGGGATGGGATGAGCCTTCCAGAACATTCTATAACCAGCCAGGATGAGCCCCCCAGGGGCTGTTTGGGGCTGGGGGCTGCATCCTCGGCTCCGGGGGTCTCTCCGGGGGTCCCGCTGAGGAACTGCGCCCGCAGAGGAATTCTCCAAGATGAAGGAGGAGGTGCCCACGGCGCTGGTGGAGGCCCACGTGCGCAAGGTGGAGGAGGCGGCCAAGGTGACGGGCAAGGCCGACCCCGCCTTCGGGCTGGAGAGCAGCGGCATCGCCGGCACCGCCTCCGAGGAGCCCGAGCGCATCGGTCAGAGGGGCTTGGGGGGCCGGGAGGGGGCTGGGGAGGGATGGAACAGGGGTCTGAGCCACTCACGGGGGTCTGGGGGTCTGGGGAAGGGGGATGGAACAGGGGTCTGAGCCACTCACGGGGGTCTGGGGGGCTGGGGAGGGGATGGAACAAGGGTCTGAGCCACTCACGGGGGTCTGGGGAAGGGGGATGGAACAGGGGTCTGAGCCACTCACGGGGGTCTGGGGAAGGGATGGAACAAGGGTCTGAGCCACTCACAGGGGTCTGGGGGGGATGATGGCACTGGGCTCGGGGCCGGGCAGGGGATGGGAAGGGGCTCAGGGGGGTCTGGGTGGGGATGGCAGCGGGGCTGGGGGGCTGGGAGGGGGTCTGGGGGTCTGGGTGGGGATGGCAGCGGGGCTGGGGGTCTGGGGGTCTGGGGGGGAGATGGCATCGGTCAGAGGGGCTGGGAGGGCCGGGGAGGGGTCTGGGGAGGGGGGATGGAACAGGGGTCTGAGCCACTCACAGGGGCCTGGGGGGATGGCACTGGGGTCTGTGCTGGGCAGGGGGCTTGGGGGGCAGGATGGCACTGGGGTATGGGGGTCTGGGGGGGATTGTACCGAGGGCTGGGCTGCCAGGGGGCCGGGCAGGGGCTCAGGGGGTCTGGGGATGATGGCACCGGGGTCTGAGGCCGGGTTTGTGTCCCCAGAGGAGAGCGGGGCCGAGGAGGCGCGGGCAGAGGCGCAGCCGGCCGAGGAGAAGAAGGAGGCGAAGGTAAAAGGGGTTTGGGGGTGTGATGAGGGGATCTGGGGGGGCAAACAGGGCAGGTTTGGGTGCCCACGGGGATGATCCTTGCCCAGGAACCCCGAGATGGCAGCACCGAGGAGGAACCCAAGGAGAAAGCCGGGGAAACGCCCAAGAAGGAGGAGGAGAAGGGGAAGGAGGTGGAGGGAGAGAAGGAGCCCGACAAGGGTGACAGCGACAGCACAGGTGAGCGGGAGCCCTGCAGGGCTTGGGGGGGACACCGAGCCCCCCGTGGCACTGCTCACACAGCCCTGCCTGGCCCCAGGGGACCCCGAGAAGGACAAGGAGGTGAAGGAGGGGCCGGATGAGGCGCCCAAGGAGCCCTCGGAGCCCGAGGCCGAGCGCAAGGCCAAGGTGGAGCGGGACATCGGCGAGGGGAACCTGTCCACGGCCGCCGCCGCCGCCCTGGCCGCCGCCGCCGTCAAAGCCAAGGTGAGGCCGTCAAAGCCAAGGTGAGGCCGTCAAAGCCAAGGTGAGGCCGGGCTTCTGCAGCCTGGGCAGGGTTCCTACGTCCCCCTTGAGAGAGGGAAGGCTCGGGCCAGGTTTGTAGTGAGCAGCCCTGGGAGGTTAATGAGGAGGAGGAAGATTATGAGGGGGTGTTAAAATTAGGGCTCGTTTGTGTCCTTTTTTTGTCTAAGGTTGATAAATCATAGTTGGAGGGTTGAGAGTCGGTTTAATGGATTAAAAAGCCAAGGTGAGGCCGGGGTTCTGCAGCCTGGGCAGGGTCCCTACATCTCCCTTGAGAGAGGGAAGGCTCAGGCCAGGTTTGTAGATAGTTGGGGTGAGAGTGTAGGGTAGCAGCCCTGGGAGGTAATGAGGAGGAGGGAGATTATGAAGGTGTTAAAATTAGGGCTCATTTGTGTCCTTTTTCCCGTTGTCCCCCGGCAGCACCTGGCGGCCGTGGAGGAACGCAAGATCAAGTCGCTGGTGGCGCTGCTGGTGGAGACGCAGATGAAGAAGCTGGAGATCAAACTGAGGCACTTCGAGGAGCTGGAGACCATCATGGACCGCGAGCGCGAGGCCGTGAGTGCCCCCCCGAGGGTGGCACCGCCCCCGTTTGTCCCCATCCCCCGAGGGTGGCACCGCCCCCGTTTGTCCCCATCCCCCGAGGGTGTCCCCTCCCTGTTTGTATATACAGTATTCAAATTTTATAGATATAATATATACATTCAAATATATATATATATATATATATATATATAATATTTGAATATTAATATAATATTCAAATTCTAACACAACACATATAATATTCAAATTTTAAGTATATTTGTATATATTAGAGACATATATACATTATATATTATATATTATATATAATCAAATTTTATATATATTATATATATTCAACTTTTTAATATATAATATTTGAATATTAATATAATATTCAAATGCTAACAGAACACATATAATACTCAAATTTTTTATATATAGCTAACAATATAATATTAATATCCGAATTTTTATAAATATTTAAAATAAATATATAAACATTTAAAATTTTTAATCCAAATATTTATATAATTAATATTAATATAATCTTACCCTGCCTGCCTGACCCCCGCTCATTTTCCCCCGTCCCTCCCAGCTGGAATACCAGCGGCAGCAGCTGCTGGCCGACCGCCAGGCGTTCCACATGGAGCAGCTCAAGTACGCGGAGATGCGGGCGCGGGCAGCAGCACTTCCAGCACCTGCAGCAGCAGCAGCAGCAGCAGCCGCCGCCGCTGCCGCCCGGGGCGCAGCCGCTGCCCGCCGCCGCCGCGCCGCTGGCCCCGGCCGCGCACCCGCTGGCGGCGCCGCCCGCGCCCAACCTGGGCGAGCCCGTGCTGGGGCAGCCCCCGCTGCCCGGGGCGCCGCCGCCGCAGCCGCCGCCGGTGCCCCCCGGAGCCGCCGCGGCCGTGCCGCACGGTGGGTGCGGGCTGGGGGGGACACTGGGGGGGCTGGCAGGGTCCCTAAAACAATGGGGTGAGGGTGGGAGTGGCACCCCCGGAGCCGCCCCGGCCGTGCCGCACGGTGGGTGCGGGCTGGGGGGGCTGGGAGGGTCCCCAAGGCGGTGGCGGGGGTGGGGGGTGGCACCAGGGGGTGTGGTGGGGGTGGTTTGCAAGGGGGTTTACTGGGGGGGGCAGCCTGCTGAGGGTTTGGGGGTGGGGGTCTCCAGTGTTGAGGGTTTGGGGGGTGGGGGTCTCACTGGTGTTGAGGGTTTGGGGGTGGGGGGTCTCACTGGTGTTGAGGGTTTGGAGGTGGGGGTCTCAGTGGTGCTGAGGGTTTGGGGGTGGGGGTCTCCGGTGTTGAGGGCTTGCTGGTCGGGGGTCTCAGTGGTGCTGAGGGTTTGGGGGTGGGGGTCTCTGGTGTTGAGGGTTTGGGGGTGGGGGTCTCAATGGTGCTGAGGGTTTGGGGGTCTCAATGGTGTTGAGGGTTTGGGGGTCTCAATGGTGTTGAGGGTTTGGGGGTTTTGGGGGACGGTTTTGTGGGAGGGTCTCGCTGGTGTTGAGGGTTTGGGGTTTGGGGTCTCAGTGGTGTTGAGGGTTTGCGGGTGGGGGTCTCTGGTGTTGCGGGTGGGGGTCTCACTGGTGCTCTCCCCTCTCCTTCACTGCCCCAGCTCTGAGTCATGGCTGAATAAGGGTGGGGGTCTCACGGGCACTCTTCCCTCTCCCCATAAGGGTGGGGGTCTCACTCTCCCCTCTCCCTGCAGCCCCAGCACTGAGGGGTGCCTGGATAAGGTTGGGGGTCTCACGGTGCTCTCCCCATAAGCCCGGGGGTCTCACGGTGCTGTCCATTGAGTGGTACCTGAATAAGGGTGGGGGTCTCACTGTGCTGTCCCCACGAACCCGGGGGTCTCACGGTGCTGTCCCCATAAGGGTGGGGGTCTCACGGTGCTCTCCCCATGAGCCCGGGGGTCTCACTCTCGCTCTCCCCATGCCCGGGGGTCTCACTCTCGCTCTCCCCCCAGCCCCGGTGGTGCCGTTCCCCGGGCAGCAGCAGCCGCCGCCTCCTCCGCCCTCGCAGCTCCTCCCGGGGTCGCTCCCCGGCGGCAGCGCCGGCAGCAGCAGCGGCGGCAGCGGCCACCCCCGCCGTGCCCGGTAATTGCGCCGCGGCCGCGCCCCCCGCGCCCCCGCCCAGCATGGCTAACCCCCCCCCCCCACCCTGGGCGACCCCTTCCCCGCTAACCCGCTGCATGGGGGGGCGCTGGCCGGCAGCATGGGGAGGGGGGCTGCCCCCCAACTCCCACCCCCATCATCATCATCACCATCACCACCACCCCGCCGCGCTGGGCTCGGGGGGCGCGGGGGGCTCGGCCGCCGCGCACAGCCCCGCCATCGTGGCCGCCGTGCAGGGAAGCCTCCTTCCCACCGCCGGCCTCGTCGCAGGTGAGAAACCGGGGGGGACTGAGGGGAAAAATACGGGGAATTTTTGAGGAGTTTTGGGGAATTTTTGGGGAATTTTTTGGGAATTTTTGGGGAATTTTTGTGGAATTTTGGAGGAAATTCTGTGGAATTTTTAGGAATTTTTTTTAATTTTTGAGGAAATTTTGTGGATTTTTTGAGGAAATTTTGTGGAATTTTTGAGGAAATTTTGTGGAATTTTTGAGGAAATTTTTGTGGAATTTTGGAGGAAATTTTTGTGGAATTTTTGAGGAAATTTTTGTGAAATTTTGGAGGAAATTCTGTGTAACTTTCGAGGACATTTTTGTGGAACTTTGAGGAAATTTTTGTGGAATTTTGTGGAAATTTTTGTGGAATTTTGAGGAAATTTTGTGGAATTTTGAGGAAATTTTTGTGGAATTTCGAGGAAATTTTTGTGGAATTTCGGAGGAAATCCTGTGTCATTTCTGAGGAAATTTTTGTGGAACTTTGAGGAAATTTGTGTGGATTTTTTGAGGAATTTTTGGGGAATTTTTGAGGAAATTCTGTGGAATTTTGGGGAATTTTTGAGGAATTTTTGTGGAATTTTTGGGGGGTTTTGGGGTGCGGAGGGAGGGGCCGGGGGCGGCGCTGCTCGGTGCCCCCCGCCCCTGCTCTGTGCTGACGCCCCCTCCCCTCTCTCTGCTCTCTCCCCGCAGACCAAGGCCCCCCCCTGCCGCCGGAGCCCATCTCGGTGCCCACCCCCAGCTCGGTGCCCACCCCCGTGCCCCCCACCCAGTGAGACGCCGCCGCCGCCGCCCCCTCCCCGCCCCCGCTGCCCCCAGGACCCTCCCCGAGCCTTCCTCCTCCTCCTCCTCCTCCCCTCCCTCCAGCTTTGGGGTTTTTTTATGATTGTCCCGGATTTTATTTAAGTGTTGGTCTCCCGGGGGGGGGGGGCCCCGCTCCCCCCGGTTATTTATGAGACAGCTCCGATCCCACCTGGCACATGGGCATTTCCCCCCCCCCTCCAAAAATCCCCTCCTCTTCCTCCTCCTCCTCCTCCTCCTCCTCATCCCTTTTTTGGTTTTGTTTTTTTTTTTTTTTTTTCTGTTCGTTTCTTTTTTTAAAAAACCAATAAAAAGAAAAATTCCAAGTCCCCGGGGCGGGAAGAAGAGGCCTGGTGGTGTCGGGTCTGTCTGAAGTGGGGAGGGGGCACCACGAGCACTCCGGAGCCTTTGTTGGGTTTATTTGATGCTGTGGAGCAATAATTTAGCCGGTGGGGCTGAGGGGAGGGGGCTCGGGGGTGACAGGAAAATGAGGGGAAAAGGCACAAAACCGAGTGAGGAGGGGACAGAGAATGAGATCATGAAGAGGAGGGGGTGTACAAAATAACGGGGAGGGGTCTTCATCCGCTCAGCACCATCCGGACCAGCTCTGCCGAGAGAAAAGAGGGGAGGGGGATGTGAGGAGGGGTCTGCCGGGACCCCCAACCCCAAACCCCGCAGAGAGGCAGGAAAACCAAAAGTCAAAAAACGGCTCAAGAGCTCAGGGAGGACCCAGCAGCCCCAAGGGAGGGCAGGGGGGGGGCTCCTTCCTGCAGCCCCCTCCCCAAAACCAGCCCTGGCACGCAGGGGGGGCTCCATGCAGAGAGGGGCATGCGAGGGTTGGACACCAGGCAGCTATTTTTTTTTTTAATTATTTTTGCAGTTTTTTTTGGGAAATATTAAAAAAAAAGACACCAGGGCGCAGCAGGAGAGAAGGAAAAAAATGAGGAAAAAAAAAGGAAGGGATGAGAAAAATTAAAAAAAAATAAATTTGAGGAGGGGGCTCGGGGGGAGGCGTTACCCCTGCAAGGCGTCACCCTGACAAGATGTGTCTCACAAAGGCTGGGGGGAAGGAACAGACATGATGGTCAGGGGCGGCGTGGGGACGTGGGGGACCCCCCCGGGACCCCCCCGGGACCCCCGGGCCTCACCCTCGTAGTTGATGCAGCCGTTGCTGTCCTCGTGCCCGGCCACCAGCTGCTCCACCTCCTCCTCGGTCATCTTCTCACCTGGGGTGGGGGACACGGTGTCACCTCGGGGGACACTCGGGGGGTCCCAGGGACGGGTGGGGGGCGCTGGGCTTTGGGCAGGGGGGCTTCAAAACCTCAGCTCGGGGCCACCAGGACACCCCTGGCAGCACCTTGGGGACCCTCAGGGCACCCAAATCCCCCAGACAGCACCTTTTGGACCCCTAAGGTACCTTTGGGACCCTCAGGGTACCCAACCTCCCCCTGGAAGCACCTTTGGGACCCCTGAGGTACCTGGACCCACCACTGGCAGCACCTTTGGGACCCTCAGGGCACCCAAATCCCCCTGGCAGCACCTTTGGGACCCTCAGGGCACCCAAACTGTCCCCTGGGAGCACCCCTGAGGTACCTCTGGGACCCTCAGGGCACCCAAATCCCCCAGACAGCACCTTTTGGACCCCTAAGGTACCTTTGGGACCCTCAGGGCACCCAGACCCCCCATGTCAGCACCTTTGGGACCCCCAACTCCCTGAGACCCCCCCATTTTGAGGACCCCACACCCAAACCCCCCTGGACCCCACACCTCAGGGGCTCCATTCCCCAACCCTCTGAGACCCCCCCAGACCCCCATTTAGGAGACCCCACTCCCCTGAGACCCCCTGAGACTCCCCCAGATCCCCCCCGGACCCCTCATTTCAAGGTCCCCAGACCCCCTCAGACCCCCCCCCCCCCCATTTCGAGGTCCCCACTCCCCTGCAGACCCCCCCATTTTGAGGTGCCCACTCCCATTGCGAGGTGCCTACCCCGAGACCCCCAATTTCAAGCTCCCCAGCCCCCTGAGACTCCCCCAGACCCCTCATTTCAAGGTCCCCACCCCCCTGCAGACCCCCACCAGATCCCCCATTTTGAGATGCCCATTCCCATTGCGAGGTGCCCACCCCCTGAGACCCCCTAAGACCCCCCCAGAACCCCAATTTCGAGGTCCCCACCCCCCTGCAGACCCCCCAGACCCCCCATTTCGAGGTCCCCACCCCCTGAGACCCCCCCCAGCCCCCAATTTCGAGGTCCCCACCCCCTGAGACCCCCTGAGATCCCCCCAGACCCCCCATTTTGAGGTGCCCACCCCTATTTCGAGGTGCCCAGCCCCTGAGCCCCCCCCCAGCCCCCCAGTTCCTCTGTCCCCAGCCGGGGGCTCACCCAGGGTGACGAGCACGTGGCGGATCTCGGCGCCCATGACGGTGCCGTTGCCCTCCTTGTCGAACACCCGCAGCCCCTCCACGTAGTCCTCGAAGCAGCCCTGGTCCTTGTTCTTGGCGATGGTTTGCATCATGGGCAGGAACTGCTCGAAGCTCAGCGTCTTCACGTTCATCTCTGCGCCGGGAGCGTGAGGAGGGGGCTTCTCGGGGGGGTACGAGGGTGGGGGGCTTCTCCGGGGGGGTACGAGGGTGGGGGGACTTCTCCGGGGGGTACAAGGGTGGGGGGCTTCTCCGGGGGGGGTACGAGGGTGGGGGGCTTCTCCGGGGGGGTACGAGGGTGGGGGGCTTCCCAAAGGGTGGGGTGGAGGGTTTGGGGGTGGGAGTTGGTTGGGTGAGGGGGGGGTCTCAGTGTTGGGATCTCATTGGTGCTGAGAATTTGGGGTGGGGGTCTCACTGCAGCTCAGGGGTGAGTGGGGGGTCTCGTTTTTGGGGTCACTGGTGCCAAGGATTTGGGCTGGGGGTCTCGCTGGTGCTCAGGATTTGGGGTGGGGGTCTCATTGGGTCTCAGGATTTGGGGTGGGGGTCTCAGTGGTGCTCAGGATTTGGGGGTGGGGGTCTCACTGGAGCTCTCTGCAGTGCTCAGGGATTGGTTGGGCGAGGAGGGGTCTCATTTTTGGGGTCACTGATGCTGGGGGTTTGGGGTGGGGGTCCTCACTGGGTCTCAGGATTTGGGGTGGGGGTCTCATTGGCGCTCAGGATTTGGGGGTGGGGGTCTCAGTGGTTCTCAGGATTTGGGGTGGGGGTCTCATTGGTGCTCAGGGTTTGGGGTCTCATTGGTGCTCAGGATTTGGGGGTGGGGGTCTCATTGGTGTTCAGGATTTGGGGTGAGGGTCTCGCTGGTGTTCAGGATTTGGGGTGGGGGTCTCATTGGTTCTCAGGATTTGGGGTGGGGGTCTCATTGACGCTCAGGATTTGGGGGTGGGGGTCTCGCTGGTGCTCAGGATTTGGGGTGGGGGTCTCATTGGTGTTCAGGATTTGGGGGTGGGGGTCTCACTGGAGCTCTCTGCAGTGCTCAGGGATTGGTTGGGCGAGGAGGGGTCTCATTTTTGGGGTCACTGATGCTGGGGGTTTGGGGTGGGGGTCTCACTGGTGCTCAGGGTTTGGGGTGGGGGGTCTCATTGGTGTTCAGGATTTGGGGTGGGGGTCTCACTGGTGTTCAGGATTTGGGGTGGGGGTCTCCTTGGTGTTCAGGGCTGGGGTTGGCTGCTGAGGGGGGTCCTGGGGGGGCAGCACAGGGGGATCCCCCTCCCCATCTCTCACCGTCGCTCTTGGGGTTGCCCAGCACCTTCATGACCTCGGCGTTGGTCGGGTTCTGCCCCAGCGCCCTCATCACGTCCCCGCACTGGCTGAACAGGATCTTCCCGTCCCCGGTGCGGTCAAAGAGCTGGAACGCCTCCTTGAACTCTGCCAGGAGCCCCCGGTCAGCAACGGGACCACCGGGACCACCGGGACCACCGGGACCCCCCGGATCCCACCGGGACCCCCCGGGACCACCGGGATCCCACCGGGACCACTGGGACCCTCCCTGGGTCACTCTGGGACCACCGGGACACCCCCGGGACCACCGGGGACACCCCCGGGTCAGTGTGAGACCACCGGGACCACCGGGACCCCCCCCGGGACCCTCCCTGGGTCACTCTGGGACCACCGGGACCCCCCCGGGACCACCGGGACCCTCCCTGGGTCACTCTGGGACCACCGGGACACCCCCGGGACCACCGGGACCCCCCGGGACCCCCCAGGACCACCGGGATCCCCCCGGGACCACCGGGACCCTCCCTGGGTCAGTCTGGGACCACCGGGACCCCTCCAGTCAGTGCCGGGGCACCGTGACACCCCCGGATCAGTGTGAGACCACCGGGACACCCCCGGGACCACCGGGACCTCTCCGGGACCACCGGGACCCTCCCCGTATCAGTGCGAGACCACCGGGATCCCCCAAGGCAGTCTGGGAGCACCGGGACACCCCGGACCCTCCCTGTATCAGTGCCGGGACCATCGGGGCACCGGGACCCCCGGGACCCCCCCTCAGGGCCCTCAAACACACCCGGGACCCTCCCTCAGTCTCAGCAGCGCCGGGACACCGGGACCGCCCGGGGCACCGGGACCACCGAGTCAGCACTGCCGGGACCCCCGGTTTGTTCCACCGGGACCCCAGAGCCGCATCCCCGGGACCCCTCAGCCCCCCGGTCGGGTTTCACTCCCCGGTGCGATCCGGTTCCCGGTGCGATCCGGTTCCCGGTGCGATCCGGTTCCCGGTAGGATCCGGTTTCCCGCTGGAACCCGAGCCCGGGCCGGGATGCAGGCGGGGCCGCCGCCCTCGGGGGATGCTGCCCGCGCCCGGTGGATCGCGGGGCGCCGGGAGGAGCCGGGCGGGTCCCGTTGGCAGCGGGAGGAACCGGGCGGGTCCCGTTCGGAGCGGGAGGAGCCGGGGCGGGTCCCGTTGGGAGCGGGAGGAACCGGGCGGGTCCCGGGGCACCGGGAGCTCCGGACCCCGCGGCCCCGCCCCGCAGGAATGCGCGGCCGGCGCGCGCCATGCCCAAATAAGGGCAAATTGCGCAGCACGGGCCCGAACCCCCCCGGTCCCGGTTCCGTCCCGGTTCCGTCCCGGTTCCCGTCCCGGTTCTGCCCCGGTTCCCGTCCCGGTGCCGCAGCCCCCGGTACCCCCCGGTGCCGCATCCCCCCCTGCCCCGCTCCGAGCGGGGACTTTGCCCCGGGAAGGCCCCGCCCGAGGCCGCGCAGGAAGCGCCGGGGGGCGGCGGCGGCGGGAGCGGCCCGGGGGGGTCCCTCCGCCGTGCCCGGTGCTCGCTCCCGGTGCTCGGTGCCCGGTGTCCGGTGCTCGCTCCCGGTGCCCGGTGCTCGGTGCTCGCTCCCGGTGCTCGGTGCCCGGTGTCCGGTGCCGCTCACTCACCCGCGGTCTGCTCCTCCGAGAAGTCGCACTGCGGGGAGAGCGCCGGTCAGAGCGCACCGGAGGCACCGGGATGGGAACCGGGAAGCGGCGGCGGCGTCGCCCGCGGATGGAGGCGGCCGCCCGCGCCCGGTGCCCGCCCGGTGCCCGCCCGGTGCCCGCCCGGCGCTCCCGGGGCCTCCCGCGCCATCCCCGCCCCGCTGCGACCCCCCGCGGTTCCCGCTCCCCCCGCGCATCCCCCGCGCATCCCCCGCGGGTTCCCGTTCCCGGCTCCCGTTTCCGCTTCCCCTCCCGGTTCCCGCTCCCGGTTCCATTCCCGGTTCCATTCCCGGTGCCGTTCCCGGTGCCCACCATGGCGGCGGCCGCTCCCGTCCGTTCCTTCCTGCGCCTTCGGGCGTCACCGCGCGGCTGCGTCACGGCGCTAATGAGGGTGTTAATTATTCATGAGGGGGCGGGGCAGGGATGGGGCCACGCCCCTTTTCCCGCGGGGAAAGTTTTGGCTAAAAATGGGCACGGAGATGGCAGCGGCCCCCCCCACGGGGACATCAACGAGGGGACATCGCAGGGGGGACAGCCAGGGGGACACCCCAGGCCGAGGGGACACCCCCATGGTGACATCCATGGGGACAGCCATGGGGACACCCCAGGCCGAGGGGACACCCATGGGGACATCACGGAGGGGACAAACTCAGGGACATCCCACGGGGACATCAAAGAGGGGACATCGCAGGGGGGACATCCATGGGGACACCCACGGGGACATCATAGAGGGGACATCCCCATGGGGACATCATGGAGGGGACAAACTCAGGGACACCTCAGGGGGGTCACTCAGGGTCTGGAACCCAGGGGACACCCATGGGGACACCCACGGGGACATCAACGAGGGGACATCGCAGAGGGGACACCCATGGGGGACACCCCAGGCCGAGGGGACACCGCCATGGGGACATCCATGGGGACACCCACGGGGACACCCCCATGGGGGACATCACAGAGGGGGACACCCACAGGGACACCCCCAAGGACCACCCACCCCCAGGGGGACACCCCCAGCGGGGACATCGCACCGGGGGCCACCCCACGGCCACGGCCCAGGGAGGTCACTCGGTGTCCGGACCCCAAAAGGACACCCCAGGGACCCCCCCCTCCATTCTGGGGACACCCCAGGGACCCCCCCTTCCATTCTGGGGACACCCCAGGGACCCCCCCTTCCATTCTGGGGACACCCCAGGGACCCCCCCTTCCATTCTGGGGATACCCCCAGCAGGGCCCCCGGGCTGGGGACACCGCGGCGGGGACAGAGGGGACACCGAGGAGCCACCACCGTGTCCTCCGTCCTTTATTAGCGCGGGGTGCGGGGACACAGCCCCGGGAAGGCGGCGCGGGGTGGCGGCAGCGGGGACAGCCCGGGACAGCCCGGGACAGACCGGGACAGCCGGGGACAGCCCGGGGACAGCCCGGGGACAGCCTGGGGACAGCCCGGGGACATCCGGGGGACAGCCCGGGACAGCCCGGTGGCAGCACGGTGGCGGCACGGCGGTGGCATTGCGGCAGTGGCCTGGCGGGTGGCATCTCGGTGACATTCCAGGGACATCCTGGTGACACCCGGTGATATCTCGCTGACATCTGGGTGACATCTTGGGGACATCCCGGTGACATCCAGGTCGGGACACCCTTGGGACATCCCGGGAATATCCCGGGGACATTTGGGGACATCTCAGCAGGGACATCCCAGCGGTGACACCTTGGGGACACCCCCGAGGGTGACATCCCAGTGATATCCCGGTGATATCTCGGTGACATTCGGGGACATCTTGGGGACATCCCAGTGACATCCGGGGACACCCCAGTGACATCCCAGTGGTGACATCTGGGGACATCCCGGTCATATCCTGGGGACATCCCAGTGACATTGTGACATTCGGGGACATCCTGGGGACATCCCGGTGATATCCTGGGGACATTTGGGGACATCCCGGTCATATCCTGGGGACATCCCAGTGACATTGTGACATTCGGGGACATCTTGGGGACATCCTGGCGGTGACACCTTGGGGACATCCCGGTGATATCCTGGGGACATTTGGGGACATCCTGGCGGGGACATCCCAGTGACATTCTGGTGACACTCGGTGACATCCTAGTGACATTCGGGGACATCCCGGTGACATCCCAGTGATGACATCCTGGGGACATCTGGGGGGTGGCATCCGGGGACATCCCGGTGACACCTTGGGGACATCCCGGCGTTGACACCTTGGGGACATCCCGGCGGTGGGCAGCAGCAGCTCCAAGAAGCTCCCCCGGTGTGGGGGGGGGCCCGGGGGTGTCTCATTTTGGGGGTCTCTTATTGGGGGGTCTCTCTCTTTGGGGGGGGGGTCTCTCTTTGTGGGTCTCTCTTTGGGGGTCTCTCTTTGGGGGTCTCTCTTTTGGGGTCTCTCATTTTGGGGGTCTCTCTTTGGGGGGGGTCTCTCATTTTGGGGGTCTCTCTTTGGGGGTCTCTCTTTTGGGGGTCTCTCATTTTGGGGTCTCTCTTTGGGGGGGGCGCAAGGCACGAGCTCTGTAACAGTCTTTGGGTGGGGGGGGCGCTGGGGGGGGGGTCCCGGCGCCCTCTTTGGTGGGGGGGGGGGGCGGCAGCAAATTGGGGGGAGGGGGTTCCGAACCCCCCCCCCCCCTCCCCGAGCCCCCCCGTGTGGGGATTTATGGGGGGGGGGGGGTCCCCCAAATTCAGGGGAGGCTCCGCTCGTCCTGCAGCTCATACCTGGAATGGGGGGGTGGGAATGAGGGGGGGGCACAGCAGAGACCCCCCCCCCCACCCCAGAGACCCCTCCCCACCCCAGAGACCCCCCCAGCCCCCCCCAGCCCCCCCTCACCAGCGCGGGTCCCCCTCGGTCAGATCCACCTGGGCCAGCTCCAGCTGCAGCTGGGGGGGAGAAAAGGGTCAGGGGGGGGCTGCGCCCGCACCCCCAGAGCCCCCAGACCCCCTGGGGACCCCCAGAGCCCCCAGACCCTCCCCAAACCCCCCAGAGCCCCCAGACCCTCCCCAAACCCCCCCGGGCCCTTCAGACCCTCCCCAGAACCCCCTGAGGAGCCCCAAACCCTCCCCAGAATCCCTCAGGACCCCCAGACCCTGCAAATCCTGAACCCCAAACTCTCCCCAGGACCCTCCAGGACCCTCAAACCCCCCCCAGACCCTCCCCAAAACCTTCCCAAACTCCCCTGGGGACCCCCAAACCCTCCCCACAAACCCTCCCAAAACCTGAACCCCCCCCAAAGCCTCCCTGGGGACCCCCAGAGCCCCCAGACCCTCCCCAGGACCTCCAGACCCCCCGAATCCTCCTCAGAACCCCCTGGGGACCCCCAAACCCTCCCCAGGACTCCCCCGAGCATCCCCAAGATCCCCCAGGATCCCCCAGACCCCCCAAACCCTGATCCCCCCAAAGCCTCCCCCAGGACACCTTGGGGACCCTCAGAGCCCCCAAACCCTCCCCACAACCCCCCAAACGCTGAACCCCCCAAACCCTCCCCAGGACCCCCCGAGCATCCCCAGGATCCCCGGAGCCCCCAGACCCTCCCCAAACCCCCTGGGGACCCCCCGAGCCCCCCGAGCCCCCCCGGACCTTGCCCAGCGCCTCCTTCTCGCGGGTCACGAAGTTGAGCGAGGATTTCACGGTGGCCTCGAGGCGGCGCCGCGGAGCCTCCTCGGGGGGCAGCTCCCACTCGAACCTGCGGCACGGCCGGGGCTGGCACCCCCAAAACCCCCAAAACCCTCCCCAGGACCCCCCTGGACCCCCAAAACCCCCCCAAAACCCCCCCCCAAAAACCCCCCGGGACCCCCGAGATTCCCAAACCCCCAGGATCCCCAAAACCCTCCCCAGGAACCCCCGGGACCCCCAAAACCTTCCCTAAAACCCCCCCTGGACCCCCACAAACCCTCCCCAAAACCCCCTCAGGACCCCCAAAAGCCTCCCCAAAACCCTCCCGGGACCCCCAAAACCCGCCTGGACCCCCACAAACCCTCCCCAGGACCCTCTGGGACCCACAAAACCTTCCCCAAGACCCCTCCCCAAAATCCCCTGGGGACCCCCAAACCACCCAAAACCCTCCCCAGGACCCTCAGATCCCCCCAAACCCTCCCCAAAACCCCCTGAAGACCCCTCTGAGGACCCCCCAGATCCCCCCAAACCCTCCCCAGGACTCCCAGACCCACCCCAGACCCCCTCAGACCCCCCAAAGCCTCCCCAGGACCCCTCTGGCGACCCCCAGACCCCCCCAAACCCTCCCCAGGACCCCCCCAAAACCCCCCCAGAAGCCCCCAGACCCCCCAACCCCCCCCCCCAGAAGCCCCCAGACCCCCCCAAACCCCGAAGCTCCCAGAGCTCCAACTCCTCCTTCACCTCTCCCGGACCCCCCCAGCTCAGTGTGGGACCCCCGCGGGACCCCCCCGGGACCCCCCCAGGGACCCCCCTTGACCTCTCATTGAAATCGGGGTTCAGGGTCCGTCTCTGCGCCCCCGTTTTGCGCTTGGTGCCGCGGCTGCGGTCGGGGAGCAGCACCAGGGACACGTAGGGGGTCGGGCAGCTCCTTGGACAGCGCCCGCAGCTCCCTGCGAGGGTGGGGGGCTCAGGGGGTCCCCAACTTGGGGGGGGGGTGGGGGGGTTTGGGGGGGTCTGGGGAGGGTTTGGGGGTTCAGGGTTTGGGGGGTCCGGGGGTGCTGAGGGGATCCTGGAGAGGGGTTTTGGGTGCCAGGGGGGTTTTGGGGAGGGTTTGGGGGTCCCCAGAGGATTTTGGGGGGATCTGGGGGTCACCAGGGGGTCCTGGGGAGGTTTGGGGGGTCCTGGGGAGGGTTTTGGGGTTCAGGGTTTGGGGGGTCTGGGGAGGTTTGGAGAGGTCTGAGGGGTTTTGGGGGGGGTTTGGGGTCACCAGAGGGATTTGGGGGGTCCTGGGGAAGGTTTGGGGGGTCCTCAGAGGGGTCCCAAACTTGGGGGCGGCTGGGGGTCCCCAGGGGGTCCTGGGGAGTGCAGGTCTGGGGGTTGTCGGGGGGGTTTTGAGGAGGATTTGGGGGTCCTGAGGGGGTTTTGGGGAAGGTTTGGGGGTCTGGGGATCCTGAAGGGATCCTGGGGAGGGTTTGGGGGGTCCCCAGAGGCATTCGGGGGTCCTGGGGAGGGGTTTGGGGGTCCTCAGGGGGGGTCCCAAACTTGGGGGGGAATCTGAGGGTCCCCAGGGGGTCCTGGGGAGGGTTTGGGGGGTTCAGGGTTTGGGGGTTCTGGGGACACCAGGGAGGTTTTGGGGAGGGTTTGGGGGTCCCCCATGGGGTCCTGGGGAGGGTTTGGGGAGTTTCAGGGTTTGGGGGGAGTTTGGGGTTCCCCAGAGGGTCCTGGGGAGGGTCTGGGGGTCCCCAGAGGGGTTTGGGAGTCCTCAGGGGGGGGGTCCCAACCCTGGGGAGTTTGGGGGGTCCTGGGGAGGGTTCGGGGCTTCAGGGTTTGGGGGGTCTGGGGGGTTTTGGGGAAGGTTTGGGGGCTCTGTGGGTCCTCAGGGCGTCCTGGGGAGGGTCTGGGGGGTGCCATGGGGGCTTTGGGGGTCCCTGGGGGGGGCTTTGGGGGGTCTTGGGAGGTTTGGGGAGGTGGAGGATATTTTGAGGAGGGTTTGGGGGATCTTGGGGGGTCCTGGGGAGGGTTTGGGGGGTTCAGGGCAGGCTCTGGGGGCTTTGGGGTTCTTGGGATGGGTTTGGGGAGGTCCGAGGGTTTTTGGGGAGGCTTTGGGGGGTCTCGGGGGTTTTTGGGGAGGCTTTGGGGGTCTCGGGGTTTTTGGGGGGGGTCTGGGGGCTCTGGGGGTCCCCAGGGGGTTTCAAGGAGGGTTTTGGGGAGGCTTTGGGGGGTCTGGGGGTTTTTGGGGGGGTCCGGGGGTCCCCTCACCTGCAGCCGTGCACGATGGCCACGAGCTGGCGCTGCTCGCGGTGGTACCAGAGCGAGAGCAGCAGCCGCGGGCCCGGCGGGGCCGGGGGGCGCCTGAAACCGGGAATTGGGAATTGGGGAATTGGGAATTGGGGAATTGGGGATTCGGGAATTGGGGAATTGGGTGGGGGTCTCGGGAATTCGGGAATTCGGGAATTCGGGAATTCGGGAATTCGGGGTCTGGGGAATTCGGGAATTCGGAATTGGGGGTCTGGGGGGTCGGGAATTCGGGAATTGGGGAATTGGGGAATTCGGGAATTGGGGGTCGGGAATTCGGGAATTGGGGAATTCGGGGAATTGGGGGTCTCGGGAATTGGGGAATTCGGGAATTTTGGGGTTGCAGCCCCCCCAGTTCACTGGTGCAGTCCCCTCCCCACCCAGCACCCCAAAATCTCCCCCTGCACATTTGGGGGGGTTGGAAATTTGGGGTCTGGGGGGCTTTGGAAATTGGGGAATTTGGAGTTTGGGGGCGTCAGAAATTCAGGAGTTTTTGGGGTTGGAAATTCGGGAATTTGGGGGGTTTGGAATTTGGGGTCGGGGGGTGTCAGAAATTCGGGAATTTGGGGTCCGGGGGGTGTCGGGAATTCGGGAATTCGGGGTCCGGGGGTGTCGGGAATCGGGAATTTCGGGGCGCACCCCCCCGTCCCCACCTGTCCGCCGGCACCGGGCGCTGCCGCAGCCCCCCCGCCCCCCGCGGCTGCTCTTCCTCCCCCCGCGGCTCCTCCTCCTCCTCCTGCGGGGGCCGCTCCGGGACCCCCCCCCCGCGCCGCCCCCCTCCTCAACCTGCTGCGACACCAGCACCTGGGGGGGGCGGCGGTCAGCGGGACCCCCAGGGACCCCCGAGGGACCCCCCCCCCCACCCCGGGACCCCCGAGGGACCCCCACCCACCCCTGGGACCCCCCACCCACCCATGGGACCCCTCCGAGGGACCCCCACCCACCCCGGGACCCCCCCGAGGGACCCCCAAACACTCCTGGGACCCCCCGAAGGACCCCCACTCATTCCTGGGGGGGGGGGGGGGTCAGCGGGACCCCCGAGGGACCCCCGAGGGACCCCCACCCCACCCCGGGACCCCCCGAGGGACCCCCACCCATCCCCGGGACCCCCGAGGGACCCCCCACTCATTCCGGGGGGGGATGGAGTCAGGTCCCCTGCGACCCCCACCCATCCCCTGCGACCCCCACTCGTTCCGGGGGACCCCTACCCATCCCTGGGGACCCCCGCCCACCACAAGGGACCCCCACTCGTTCCAGGGGGGGGGGGTTGGGGTCAGGGGGGGGGTCTCCCCCACTCATTCCTGGGGACCCCCACCCACCCCGAGGGAACCCCTACCCACCCCTGGGACCCCCACTCATTCTGGGGGACTCCCACCCACCCTGGGCCCCCCCCCTTACCCCGAGGGCCCCCCACTCATTCCGGGGGGGTTTGGGGTCAGGGGGTCTCCCCTCGCCCCCCACTCACCCCGAGCTGTGCCCGCAGCAGGAGCCGCCCCCCCCCGGGCAGGGGCACCCACCCGTCCAGGCTGAGCCCGGGCCGGGGCAGCAGCTGCGCCAGCGGCAGCGACAGCGAGCCCAGGGAGAGCCCGGCCTCGGCGCGGAGCTGGGGAGAGAGACCCGTGAGACCCCGAGAGACCCCCGAGAGACCCCCCCGTGAGACCCCCCCGTGAGACATCCCCTCATCCTGTGAGACCCCGAGAGACCCCCGAGAGACCCCTCCCCAATCGGTCAGACCCCCCTGAGACCCCCGTGAGACCCCCGTGAGACCCCTCCCCAATCTGAGACCCCCCGTGAGACCCCTCCCCAATCTGAGACCCCTCCCCACTGTGAGACCCCCCCGAGAGACCCCGTGAGACCCCCCCGTGAGACCCCCCCTCATCCTGTGAGACCCCTCCCCATTGTGAGACCCCTCCCCAATCGGTGAGACCCCCCGTGAGACCCCCGAGAGACCCCTCCCCCAATCGGTGAGACCCCCGTGAGACCCCCGAGAGACCCCTCCCCCAATCGGTGAGACCCCTGTGAGACCCCCATGAGACCCCCCCCCCACTGTGAGACCCCCGTGAGACCCCGTGAGACCCCCGTGAGACCCCCGAGAGACCCCTCCATGAGACACCCGTGAGACCCCTCCCCAATCGGTGAGACCCCCCCCCGATCCAGGAGACCCCTCCTCAATCAGTGAGAGGCCCCAATCCGAGAGATCCCCCCCTCTATGAAACTCCCACACGGACCCCCTGACGAGACCCCCCCCCCTCATTTTGTGAGAACCCCATCAGTGAGACCCCCCCCCCAAAGCAATGAGACCCTCCCCAATCAGTGAGACCACCCCCAAACCGATGAGACCCCCCCTCACTTATCCTATCAGTGAGACCCCCCTCTTATCCCCCCCAATCTGTGAGACCCTTCCCAACCCATGAGACCCCCCCCTCAATGAGACCCCTCCCCTATCAATGCAGCCCCCCCAAACCGCTGAGATCCCCCTAAAATTTGTGAGACCCGCCCCCCTCAATGAGACCCCTCCCCTCTCTATAAGACCCCTCCCCACTGAGACCCCCCCCCAATTCGCGCCCCCCTCCCCACCTGCAGCTCCAGCGTCTCCGTGTGCGGCCGCGGATGAGGAAGGAGAAGCCTTCATCCCACACGGGCTCCGTGCTGGGGGGGCAGCTCTGGGGGGGGGATGGGGGGCTCAGAGACCCCCTGGACCCCCCCAAAAACCCCCCGAGCCCCCCAAGGAGCCCCCAGAGCCCCCCCAGACCCCCCAAAGCCCCCCCCAGAGCCCCCCGAGGCCCCCAAGGAGCCCCCCTGCCCACCTTGGTTCTGAAGGTGACGTCGCCCACGGCCAGGCTGGCGAAGGCTGAGGGGGGCTGGGAGCCCTTCCCGAGCTGGGGGGACATTGGGGACATTTGGGGACACTTTAGGCGCGTTTAGGGAAATTTGGGGTGCGTTTGGAGTAATTTTGGGGATGTTTTGGGGACATTCGGGGCCATTTGGGGACAATTCGGGGACATTTGGAGTAATTTTAGGGTCATCTGGGGACATTTTGGGGAGATTTCGGGGAGATTCGGGGACATCTGGGGCCATTTTTGGGGCCATTCGGGACCATTTTGGGTCCATTTGGGGTCATTTTGGGGCCATTTTGGGGCCATTCGGGGCCATTCAGGGCCATTTTGGGTCCATTTGGGTCCATTCGGGACCATTTTTGGGGCCATTTGGAGCCATTTTGGGGGCCATTTGGGGCCATTTTTTGGCCATTTTGGGGCCGTTTGGGTCCATTTTGGGGTCATTTTGGGGCCATTTGGGACCATTCGGGACCAATTTGGGTCCATTTGGAACCATTTTGGGTCCATTTGGGGTCATTTTGGGTCCATTTGGGACCATTTGGAGCCATTTGGGGCCATTTGGGACCATCCGGGGGCCATTTCGGTGCCATTTGGAGCCATTTTGGGTCCACTTGGAGCCATTTTGGGGCCATTCAGGGCCATTTGGGT